>JASAMX010024587.1:0-14029 GCA_030248175.1 Microlaimidae sp. YZB2_3
ATTTAACGTAAATGGGTTTGCATTTAACGTAGTGGGAAAGAAATGAAAATTCAATAAATATTTGAAAAACTTATGAAAAACAAAAAATTTGCATAAATATATCTTACATACATCCTTATGGTTTAGCACAGGATTTCATTTTTTTGTAAATATTTACAAAGAATTAAATGTTCCTAACATTTATTAAACAGCGCACAGGGGCCTATTAATAAAGATCTTTGTAATTGTAAATTATTAAACGCACTTAACTTCTTCTTTTTCTATTAATTAAAAAATACATACATAAATGTGAAATTTATGGAATTTAGAAATTTGTACTTTTTAAGATTCTGAACGCAATTTTATTAATATACTTTTTTTCAAACACAAAAATGTTAATTAATTTACATATGTAAATTAGTTAGGGGCAATTTTAATGAAATAGGCCCAGGTATTAAAATTTTATGAATACATACCATTGTAAGTTTTTTAAATTTGTAATAAAAAACAATTCAAAAATTACCTTTATTGATATATTTATTGGTGCGACCGCGGGCTAAATAAAAACATAGAAAAATGATAACAGCACAAATCATAGGTGGCGCGGGAGTGCCACAGGGCGATTAAAGCTTCGCGGCGCGGCGCCAACCATAATTAAAGAACGTGGCTAAATTTTAAAATTCATGTTGATCTTTTTCTTTTTCTTTCTCTTCTTTTTCTTCTTCTTCTTCTTCTTTTTATTATTATTATTATTCTAACGCTAAATTCTTTAAATCAATATTCCTCTGTCTTCAAGATTCAAGATTCAAGATTCAAGATTTTATTTTTCTAGTAATACATAAAGAAAACAGTAAGAAGGACAAAACAAACACAAATGCGATTGCAACCCAGTTGAGTTACAATAACACCAAAAATCACAAAATTGAGAGAAGACCTGGCTGATTTAGATTTACTAGAACAAAAATGACTCAAGGCCTTACAAAAATAACGCTCTTTATATAGCCATTTAAATTTCCATTAGTTAATTCATCAAAGATTTTTTAAATTGGTACAGAGTTTTGGAACTAACTTGATCTTCATTTAGATAATTCCATTTACTTATAACTCTATTAAAAAAACTGTATTTTCTACAATTGACTCTTGCTTGAGTGCTCTTTTTTTAGTTTTTTCCAATGTCCTCTGGTTGAATTTGTGTAACCTAGAACAAAATATTTCTCAGGATTTAAGTTTACCAGTTGGTTTAAGATTTTAAATGTTTCAAACATATCCATCTTTTCTCTTCTTTTCTCCAAAGTTTCTAGATTAAGTGTTTTTAGTCTGTTTATATATCCAGTATCTTTTAAGTTACAAACTTTAAAAACTCGTTTGGTAAAATAGCGTTGGACTTTTTCTACAATATATTTATTTTTAGTCATATATGGGTTCAAAAAAAAAACTTGCATACTCAACAGTAGGACGAACAAAACTTTTAAAAGCAATAAGATAGTTTTTAATGGATTGAGATTTGAAACATCTAAAAATTAAGTTTACTGTTTTTAAAGCTTTACTAGCTATTTTTTTACAATGTGTTGAAAACTTTAAGTCACTAGTGATGAACACACCTAAGTCTTTTACCATATTAGTTTTAGGTAGCTTCTTATTATTTAAGTAATAATCCGTTTTGTGCACATTTTTACAAATATTTAAATGTAGTACTTCACACTTATTTTCAGATAGATTGAGCTGCCAATCTTGGGCCCATTGGGCAATTCTATTTAGATCATCTTGTAATTTAATTTGATTATCATTTGAGTCTGAAAAACTAGTATAAACCTTTGCATCATCTGCAAAAAGTCTAATTTCTGAATTTTGGACACAATTGACAATATCATTTACAAAAACAAGAAAGAGAAACGGTCCTAAAACTGTCTTTACTGATTGGTCAAAAATAAATATGGACTCATAAAAAAGAATTGTGCAACTTTCACTTTTTAATATAAGGTCATTGTTATCGGTTCACTGATGAAAATAATAAATTGAAAAATATCAAAATAAAAACTTCTAACCGCACAAAAGCAGCCTTTTGGCAACAATAATGATTGTCTAGAGCAGACAGCGGACAGCTCTTCATAGAAACTGATTAATAACAGCAGACAGCTGTGCTTGGTTGCTAGTGGTGGCGGAAATCGCACAGCGCCATCTATTTCAACCGCGCGGAAAACCGCGAAAACAATAAAATATTTTTTGTTAATTCTTGATTTATTGATGAAAAAATTAATTTAAAGTTTCATTTCAACAAAAAACATAATTAGAATTATTGGTGGCGCTGGAAGCCACGCGGCAGTTTAGCCCCACAGCACCACACCAACTGTAATTAGTTGGGAAAACTTTGTAATTTATGTTCATTTTCTTCTACTTATTTTTATTACTATTATGCTAACGCTCATATCTTAAAATCAATATTCCTTTATCGTTCACGTGGCCATTTAACACGGAGGCAACGCATCAACTATAATCAGGGAACGTGGATAAAATAAAATTTGTGATTCATGTCCAACTTCTTCTTCTGCACATTTTTTTTATTTAAAAAAATAATTACGATCATTGGTTGAGCGGGAGCGCCACACAGCGATGTAACCCCACTGCACCACGCCAACTACAATTAGAAAACGTGAGTCAGTTGTAATTGATGTTCATTTTCTTCTTCCCGTTATTACTATTTTTATTTCTAAAAATATAATTGCAATCCTTGCTGGTGCGTCGATTTAGCCCCATTCCTTCGCTCTAACTATAATTAGAGAACCTGCGTAATTATTTAAATTAGTTTCATCTTCTTCTTCATTTTATTTCAAAAAATATAATTGAATTATCGGTGGCACGGGAGCGCGACACGGCAATTAAGTCCCACGGCACTGCGCCAAATATAATTAGAGAACTTGGATAAATTTTGTAATTGATGTCCATTTTCTCCTTATGATGAATGGATTTTTTTTAAACGCTTATATCCTAAAACCAATATTCCTACGTTGCTACTGATTTATCAGAAATAAATATGAGCTTTTTGACAAGGGTAAAAAATTGCGCAATAAATTTTTTAGGATTCTCTTTTTTCAGTGTCCAAATATAAAATTTAAATTATTGACAAAATAATTTTAAATTTGTATTAATAATTAACTATTAGAAATTTATATTATTGCATAGCTAAGACTCTAACTTTTTTATATTTAATATAAAAATTCAATTTATCAACCATAAATAAAGCATGAAAAATGTCGGCAAAATTTTTCACATTGTAATGTTTACAAAAATTACGTTTCTTTTGATAATATTAAAACTGTTAAAACACTATATCTAGGCAGCCGATTGATTATAAACATTTGTCATTGAGCAGGTAATACTATACTATATAAGGTTATTTCTTTAATTTGATTTAAAAAAGTGATAGAATAGCCTTGAAAAATGCTCCAAGAATAGAGCGATAAAAGGGGCAATTTCTCCCCAGGCGTGTGTTCAGAAAGAAAAGATGTGGACTAGTCTGAGATGGACATTATTTGCACCATAAGAAATTTGTATTTGATTTGACCAGCTGCCCGCTGAATAAAAATTTCTACCTATGATTATAATTTATTTATAGGTTAAACTAATTACACAGCACTTGTGCATTTTTTTAATCTGATGAAATGGGAATTAAAAATTATATTGCCAAATCATTAACAAGAAAGCTCAACAAACACTTGCTTTAATTTTCAGAACCTTTCATTCTAATTCATTGTCCAATTTTTTGCGCGCTTACACTACATATGTTAGGCCCCAGCTTGAGTACGCAAATGTAGTATGGAACCCATATCTCCAAAAAGATATTGATATACTAGAACGCGTTCAGAGAAATTTTACAAGAAGATTGTTTAAACGATGTCACATGCCAGATACAAATTACAACAATAGACTAAAAATTTTGAATTTGTCTAAACTTAAAGAACAAAAAGACAAGTTTGATCTTTGTGAATGCTACAAAATTATTCATGGAAAAACAAACATAAATGCTACAAACTTTTTTACTATGAAATATTTTCCAACAAGAGGTCATTCTTACAAAGTAAGAATATTACATTATTACATTACATTCATTATTACATTATTACATTACAACCCTATTACATTCATTGTAATAGGGTCGCATCTAAATGGACTAACTTATTGGAAAAACAAGTGTCAGCTGCTTCATTATTTGCTTTCAAAAAAAGTTTGATTGATGGCTCAAATTAGTGCTTAGCAAACTAAGCCTTTGAGTCATTTTTCTGGTAAACCATATTTTTGTCGTCAATATTTGCGGCCGCAATCGGCTCGCATAGTAACTTGATTATATTATGCTAAATTATTATTTTATTTTAAGTGATACTATTTATGTTGTATGTTGTGTTTACTAGAATAAACAATTAGAATTGAAAAAAAATCATACTCACAGCAATTTTTGACAAGCGCAGAAAAGAAATCGCCACTTTTTCAAATTTATAGGTGTTTTTTACACAAATTGAAAAAGCAGCAATTTTTTGCTTGTCAAAAATTGCTGTGAGTATGATTTTTTAATTGTCATTTTATCAGATTAAAAAATGCAACAGTACTGTGTAATTAGTTTAATCTATACAGAAATTTTTATTGGTAGGCATTTTTATTTAGCGGGCAGCTGGCCAAGTCAAATACGAATTTCTTATGGAGCAAATAATGTCCATCTCAGAGTACAAAATGGTTATTTATGCGGAATGGTTACTCGTTACATTTTATCAGATTAAAAAATGCAACAGTACTGTGTAATTAGTTTAATCTATACAGAAATTTTTATTGGTAGGCATTTTTATTTAGCGGGCAGCTGGCCAAGTCAAATATGAATTTCTTATGGAGCAAATAATGTCCATCTCAGAGTACAGAATGGTTATTTATGCGGAATGGTTACTTGTTACTCGTCAGTACCATCGTTTCCAGTACCCTCGCGTCCTGTACCCTCGTGTTTGTCTTGCATAATGAATCGATTTCGCTGCAAGGTTGTGGTGAACGCAATTTTTTAAACCCAGTACCTTCGTGTCCAGTACCCTCATGTCCAATACTTTTGTGTCCAGTACCATCGTGTCCAGTACTCTCCTGTTCCCTTCCTAGAAATTGCTTGTGTGTCTTTTGTCTTCATAGAAACGGAGAAATTTGAGAATACGCCAAAACCCATTGCACCACGTCATTTAACGTGGAGCTAAATCCTAAAGGCCCGTTCACACTTATGCAATGCAACAATGTACAATGCACAATGCAACGATGTACTTACACAACACATTTAAACTTTAAAAATAGGTGTTCACACTTGCGCACAATTCACGATGCACAATGCATTGTTGGACTTGAAACGGCGTTTCAAGTTTTGTCTAAGTAGCAGCGCGCTTTGAAAAATTGTACGCATTTTTTCCGCAAAGTATGTACGTTGAGAACTCATCTGCTTATAAAACAAATGAAATATTCTTCAACAAACGACATTACATTTCATTAAACATAAATTTTAAAATATATTTTTGTGTTACACAATATTACATAATTATATACAAAAAAAGAAATTTGGGCACTATGTTTGGCCTTTTTTTTAGCTTTTTTGACTAATAATCAGGATTGTTTTTTCCAGTATCGTTCAATTTGAGTTTTTTTGTCAACTTGGATGTGCATCAGCTCTATTCTTGTTAGGGTTTGTTTTTTAATAAGAGAAATAAGCATTTTAAACCTTATTTAACAATAGTTTTGGCTGAAAATTTGTTTTGATGCATCATGCATTGTGCGTAAATGTGAACAGGTACTTTAATGCATGGCGCATCATGCATTGTGCATTATGCATTGTGCGTAAGTGTGAACGGGCCTTAAGGAACGATAAATAACCAAACTCCACACAATAAATACCAAACTCCATGCTCCTGATTTGAATTGTTACTTAACGGCCCTTCTTTTTTTAATCCAAGAAACAAATAGAACAGCCACGTTGGGGTTGCCTTTAGTTTAGATCTTCTCTGTTTTAACTATTTATCTATTTTGTTTGTTTTAAAATATTATTTATTCTGTAGTTTTAAATTCTTCCTTTCTATGTATTTCATTGTCGTATCTCCAGTTAATTATATTTTGATATTTAATATTTTACTTTTTTAAGGTTGTCATTTTTTACAGTGTATTATAATTGTAAATATTATTTACATATTTAGTATTTTAGTCCATTCATTATGTTATTTTTTTAAAATATCAAATTAGTATGATTTATGCATTGTTTTTATACAATTTTAGATGCAATTTACATGAAGATGAAAATATATTAAGAAAATCTGAAAGCTTTATATAGATGTATTAGTTTTGTACATAAAAAGTAATGATTTTTGATTAATTTAAGTAAAAGCAAAAGTAATTTAAACATTTTAATTTAAGTAAAGTAAGAGTAAAAGTAAATTTTGATTTTTTTTAATTTAAGTAAATTAAAAGTAAAAGAACAGTTAAAATTTTATTTAAATAAATAAAAACTAAAAAGAGGATTCTTGAAAGTAACGGTAAGAGTAAAAGCAAAGAAATTTTGCAACGGAGCAAAACACTGGTTCTTGGAGCTCAGCGCTTTGTTCTAAAATTTTTTAATAATTTTGTGTATAAATTTTCATTTTTATAAGTTTTGTGGTCTAAATAAAGGTGTTTAGCGTTTTAGCGGCTTAAAACAACTTTTCGCCACTCATTTTAAAACAAGCCCATGGGAAATCCAAAGTGATGTATCAAAAGCTCATCGTTTAAATTTTTTCAATTTTGGGGCGTATATTAACGGTCTATGACTTTCAAATAGTTTTTGACAATGATAATCTAACATAATCTTTATCTTAATCATTTGGCCAGCAAACTTTTTTTATTAAATATTTAGATAAAAAAAACCGATGCAATCAATACAAAAAATTAGTTTTTCACAACGTAATTCTTTACTAAAAAACAAAATAGAACAAAATTAAGTAAAATTTAACCATTAAATCAAAAATAAAATCACTAAAAATTATAACTGTTCCGTAAACCTATTATTATTGCTAGAATTTTACCGCTAAGCAAGTTTTTAATAAGGGCAACCAGAAAAAAAGTTAAAGTATTGAAAGAGGTTGTAGGAAAGGGTTCGGTTAAATTTTTAAAACACTACAGTTATTCTAAAATCCAGTTCTTTTGGATTTTTGGACTCACGAAAAATTTTTCAGCCGAAATTTTATCACTGTTGAAGTCCGGAGTTGTGGCGAATTGTGGCGAGAATGCATATGCATTTTTGATTGTGTTGTACAAAGTGGTACATTTTTTAATCATCACGTTCTGGGAACATGGCCCAGCCCTCCTACAAACATTACTGCAAATATGAAAAATCAAGCTATGCCACTGTCGTTTTTGGGGTTCAACATTAACTCTACCGCAACCTGCCTAAAAAAACACTCCCAATAACGTTTAACTTATTATAACTTTTTTCTTAGTTATGCGGTTGCCAAAGCTTTTAAAAAAATTTCGTTAATTTTTACTCTGTAAAAAACATTCTTGCTATTTCAAATTTTTTTATCATGGGTGGCGCGGGAGCGCCACGGGGCGATTTAGCCCCGTGGCGCCGCGCCAACCATAATTAGAGAACGTGGGTAAATTTTGAAATTCAGAACCTTCTTCTTCTTCTTCTTCTTCTTATTATTATTATTCCAACGCTCCATTCTTAAAAACGATATTCCTCATTCGTTACTGATTGATCAAAACTAAACATGGGCTCATTAGAAAGAAGAAGGAATTACGCAACTTTCTTAGGAAGCACTTTTTTCATTTAGGTCCTTGTTATCGATTTATTGATCAAAATAAAAAATTGAAAAATAGACAAATAAAAACTCCCAACCGCACAATAACAGCCTTTTGGCAACAATAAGGATTGTACAGAGCAGACAACCAACATCCCCTCATAAAAACCGCACAAAAATAGCAGACCGGTTTTAATTGGTGGCAGAAACGGCGCCAGTTCCCAGCGCCATCTGCTTCAACCGCGCGGAAAACGGCAAAAACAACAGAGTACTTTTTTTAATTCTTGCATTACTGATGACAAAATTAATTCAAAGTTTTATTTATTAAAAAATAATAATAAGCGTCGGTGGCGCGGGAGCGCCACGCGCCGGTAATCATCGGTGGTGCGGGGTGCCAACTGCAATTTAACCCACGGCACCGCGCCAACTATACTTAGACAACGTGAGTAAATTTTGTTATTCATGTTCATCATCTTATTATTATTATTATTATTTTTACTTTAAAAATTATAATTGCAATCATTGGCGCACGGCATCGCGCCAACTATATTTAGAGAACGTAGGTAATTTTTGTCTGGAGCGCATCTGCACCGCACTAACTATAATTAAACAACGTGGGTTAATTTTGTAATTTAAATTCATCTTCTTCTTCTTATTATTTTTTATTTTATCTCGGCAACGGAATGATTATAAACATATGTCATTGCGCAGCTAAAACTATAGTTTATTAGGCTATTTTTTAATTTAATTCAAAAAAAGTGGTAGACTAGCCTTGAAAAATGCTCTAAGAATAGAGCAGGAAAAAGGGGCGATTTTTCCCCGGGCGTATGTTTAGACAGAAAAGATGTAGACTAGTCTGAAATGGACATTATGTGGACTATAGGAAAATTGCATTTGGTTTGGCCAGCTGCTCACTAAATAAAAATTTCTACGATATGATAATGATTTGTTTATACATTGATCTAGTCACACAGCACTGTTGCATTTTTTTTAGTTTGATGAAATGTCAATTGAAAAAATCATACTCACAGCAATCTTTGACAAGCGCGAAATCGCCACTTTTTCAAATTTATAGTTGTTTCTTAACATACAAATATAACCTTCTAATTGAAAAAGTGGCGATTTCGCGCTTGTCAAAGATTGCTGTGAGTATGATTTTTTCAATTGACATTTCATCAAACTAAAAAAAAAATGCAACAGTGCTGTGTGACTAGATCAATGTATAAACAAATCATTATCATATCGTAGAAATTTTTATTTAGTGAGCAGCTGGCCAAACCAAATGCAAATTTCCTATAGTCCACATAATGTCCATCTCAGACTAGTCTACATCTTTTCTGTCTAAACATACGCCCGGGGAAAAATCGCCCATTTTTCCTGCTCTATTCTTAGAGCATTTTTCAAGGCTAGTTTCAATTTGAGAATGGGAGCAGGAAAAAACTTCTGAAAAATTCGAAATTTAAGAAATTTGGAATTTGGCGCAGGATTAAAAGAAAATAGACAAAAAAAACGCATTTTTGTGATAAAGCGAATAAAATAGATTTCAATATTTCTTTAAGTTTAAGTAATTGCGATTGTTTAATAATGTTCATTTTGTATGTTTTGTTTTGTATGACGTTGTGTGTATACAGGCTGGATTGCCAAGGTTTTTCTCATCTAAAAATAGCGGACATTTCTTTTGTCTCAAAATAGCCTCAAAATAGGGGAAAAGCGACAGCTTTAGGTAAAGGGTTGGATATCAACCCAATCGATTATCTAGCAAAGGGAGTGATACACTGGCTTCCAGCCACCGTGTTAGTCCCCGTAGATAGTGATAAAAGTATTCCAAGATTGTTTTATCTAGTCTAGTCTATTCTAGTACTAGTTTCCCCAAACGTTAACTAGTATAGTACTAGTTAAATGCCAAAAATTTTGCGTAGTCCTAGTCCTAGTCCTAGTACTAGTTTGTTTTTGATTTGTTAATTAGTCTCGCAGAAATCTTAGCTAGTCATAAACTAGTCTATTTAGTTTTTAACAAAATGTGCCTTATTTATTGTGTTAAACTCAAAAACTACGTTTTAAGGTGATTTTATTTGAAAAAATTACTACAAAACTTGCTAGGCACTTCTTGTAGGCTTTTCTTGTATGTACAAAAAAAACTGAGCATTATGAAGGCCTTTTGCTAAAAAAAACGTTTTTTATTTCGATTGCTGTATGAAAAACAATTAATTTGTTATGACCAAACGTTTTCTTAACGGGTTTTCTCCACAATGAACGGCTTGTACAAAATGCAAAGACTTCAAGAAATATTCTAAAAAAAATTCAGTCAAACAGTAAATAATAATTTCTAATGTTAAATCTTCTGTCCACGCCAAATAGTTTAATATATGAGTTTTTTGTCATCATTCTAAAGAAAAACTTTACCAAGCCAAAAAAAGCGAAAAATGATTTTTTTCTATAAATCGAAAACTCATACTTTCTTGAAAAACACCGTTTTACTTTAAACTAAGGTTTAGTTTGTGAATTATAATCAAGGAAACGACCGGAAGTGCGCTTAATTTGAAAATCACACAATCTTTTTTTCACCACAAAAAAATTTCAAAACTAATAAAACTTATTATTTTAGTAAACGTGCGCTTTCACAATAATATTAATACTTCTTGAGGAATATCTAATATAGGAGAAATTTATAAAAAAAGTAATATTTCGCTTTTTTTAATTTTTTTCCGAGTTTTTTTGTTTTAAGTTTTTTCTGGAAATTAAAATATTTTAGTCAAAAAACAATTGTTTTTTAGTTTATGTTCCAAAAAAAATTTAAATTTTATGAATAATAATCAAAAAATACTACATTAACACTGGGCGTTCTTTCAAACTCTGCAAGAAAAGAATAGTTACTTTTCGTTAGGATTTTGAGAAAAACACACTAAAATTTGCTAAAGTACTTTCTATTCTTGTTTTAAATTTTTATATAAAAATAACAATTTGTAATATTTCGCATTTAATTGAAATTCGTTTAAGAAATTTGTTTCCACAGAAAAAATTTACACTAGTCCTGAGGTGGACATCTTTGGAGTATTAGAAATAAGCATATGGTTTTTGCAGTTGCTGACTAAATAAAAAATTTGTACCATTACGAAAATTATTTGCTTATACGGTTAACTAATTGCGCAAAAAACTTTAGTTTTCCTCTAACCTGACGCAATAACAATGGAAAAATCATAATCACAACAATCTTTTACAAGCGCGAAATTGTCATTTTCTATAATAAAATGTTATATTACGTGTTAAAATATAAATTTTAAAAAAGTGGCAATTTCGCGTTTGTCAAAGATGTTGTGCATATGTTTTTTTTTAAATTTTTATAGCATCAGACTTTAGGAAACTACGACTTTGATATCAAATTAGTTATCGTATAAACAAATTATTTTTATAATGGTACAATTTTTATATTCAGTGAGCAAATGCACAAACCAGATACTTATTTTTTATAGTCCTAATTTGCCCACCTCATACCAGTCCACATTTTTTTGTCTACATACGCCCGAGGAAATATCGCCTGTTTTTCTTGCTCTATTTTTAGAGAATTTTTTCCAAAACTATACTTCCTTATTTTGCAAACAAATATAAAGAGTAAGTACCTAAAATATTGGAGCAAAAGTATATTCTTGTAGGTCCCAAAACACTCCTTTACTTTAAATGAGCTTTACTTTAAATGAACGAGGAGTTTTGACTGCTGGTAGTTCCAAATTTAAAAATCGCAAAATTTCAATTTTGTTATCTTTAACATTTGACAAAAAATTTTCTTTACATTTAAGAAATCTTAAGAAAAACGGAAAACTATCGAAATTCTTATTTTTAAATAATTTTATCTTTAATATATATTGAAACTCGAAGGTGCCTGGTTTTAAAAGGGAGGTACATAGAGAGTCAAACCTTTTGTCTTTAATTTTGATGATTTTTTTCTAAAAACCTTATTTTTTCCACCAATAGTCAATAAAATGTCTTCAGTGGTTCAAGATATATGACCCTCCAAAAATGCGTTGTTTTTTGATGATTCTGAATACTTGAAAGAGTATTCAATAAATATTAAAATTTAAGTTTAAAATGATTCACTTAACGAAATCGTTTACTTCCTACATTCTTTTTATGCTTTAATTGTTAAAATTTTTCCAGTAGTTATTGCGATATTGCCTTTTTTGTACAAAAAACCTGCCATTTTTTCGCCAATAACACGAAGTGTAAGATTTCATTTGTCACGGAAAAATTAAGCAAGTTTAAAAATTGTGAGCAAGTACAGGCCCCACCAGAAATATATGTAGTTTTCAGACGCATTGGGCAGAAGCGTATGGACGCATAAGCGTTATGGCGACGAAGTCCATAAGAAAAGGAAAATAAGAAATATTTGTAAGTGGAATATAGAGGTGTTTTGGCTGGCTCGTTTGTTTATATAAGATATATTTATAATTTTTTTTTAAATCTGTAACATAAATTTTATTTTAAACGTTAAACATTTTGTGTTTAAAGGTTTTTTTATTTATAACCAGTGTTTTGAATTTTTCATGTAGAGAAAACACCAAGAGCCTTTGAACGCATATGCGCGCGGGCGCGCGCATACGCGCTTAGAGGAGGCGGCCGGATATAGCCGAAATGCCAAGCTCTGCACTGCTTCCCTTCATGCCGACATCTATAACGCTTATTCGCGCGGAGACGGGCATAACGGCTATTGCTTGCGTCTGAAAAATCACCTTTATTTCTGCCCTAGACCGTAGCGTGGATGAATCGGTAGGGTTTCGAATTCAGATAAATTTTCAATGTGTTCCAGTACCGGTTATTCCAGTTTGGCGTTGTTCCCCACTTAAACATAAAACCTATAAGATTTTAGTTTCTTTTTTTTTCAAAAATGTCTGTTTTGATATTTTAAATCTCGAAAATAATAATTTTTTGGCATTCTCATAAATTTTTCATTTTTTATTTAACCCATTACAGTTTTTTTATTAATAACTCAAGATATATTTTTGGAATTAATAAACAATCAAATATGATTTTAAAAACCCTCTAAGCTCTATGACAAGCACATTTATAAAAATGATAAAATTTGTTCGCTGTTTTTAATGTTATAGTGATGAAAATAGAATGTGTTCAAACTTTTTGTTTTTCAAGTGATTTTTTTTCGTTTTTTATATCTTTGAGGAATGATATGTATAAAAAAGTTGTCGCGAATGCTTTATTACATTATTTCAATGAGATAAGTGAAAATGATGCATAATGGACTGTTTTCTGCTCACAGGATAATTTTTGATGTGAAATGTTTGACCGAAAATTGGAATTAAGTTTTCCTGAAATTTTTTTTACACTTCTTCTTTTTGGTAAAAAAAAAATCGCAGGTTTTTTTGTACGGCGAACAGCAAACACTATGTTTTAACAAATGCTGCAGCAATTTTAACAATCAAGGTATCAAATAACAATAAAAAGTTTCCGTGTTCTTAAAGTGTATCATTTGTAATTTAAATTTTTATACTCATTAAACGAACTTTCAAGTACAGAATTACCGTAGAAATTTTTTTGAAGGACCAAATCTCCTGAATCACTAAAAATATTTTGACGAAAAAAATTTTGTGTGCGATTATGGGTGGGAGTAAGGTTTTCAAAAAATTATCAAAGTCCAAGAGAAAACAACTCAGGTTTACTCTAAACCGCACTTTCAGGCCAAAAATGAATATAAATGTAAAGTGAAAAATTGTTTGATAACCTTTTAAATAATAAAATTTTAATATTAGTTGACTAATATTATTAAAGCTAAAATAGTGAATATTTGATTTATGAATTGTACGCCAGCTACGTTCGTACCCCTCCATACCTTACAAACCAAGCTTAAAATAAGAAGGTGTTTTCAGTCATCAAGAGATTATGGTCTTTTGATGTAGCAAAAAAAATTGTTCTAGTGATGTTCTCTTGCATTCCTAAATGAGTAATCAAACAAGCATGAAAATCTAAAAGAATCATTAATTAACAAGGCTACGTTTACAAAATTAACTGATAGTCAAAATTTCAAGCTACACACTAAAAATGCCAGGTTACGCTACACACTAAACATAAAAAAAACTATTAAAACGATACATAAACCGTTTTATATTTTCGTGATCAGTTCGTATATTTTAAAATTTTTATCACAGTTATCAATCCTTTGTGAAAAAGACAAAAATACAATTTAGTTGGTTGCAGCATAGGTTTGGCAAGACAATAATACAAGCCTAATCAATTACTAAGCAATACGTAACTGAACGAGGTAC
>JASAMX010024589.1:0-17136 GCA_030248175.1 Microlaimidae sp. YZB2_3
ACTTCGTTCAGTTACGTATTGCTGATAAGAAAAAGAAAATAATACAAAAATTTACACACGTATTGTTTAATTATAGTTAACGTGGTGCCGTTGAGCTTTATCTTCATGTGCTCCCGCGCCACCGATAATTCGAAAAATAAAAAAAAAATAAGATGAAATTAAATTACAAAATTTATCGACATTGTTTAATTATAGTTAGCGTGGTGTAGTAGCCCTCAAGCTGCTCAAGCGCCATTGAAAATTCATTAATATTTTTTAAAATAAAAAAAATAAGAAACAGAAGAAGATAAAGTATGAAGAAGAATAAGGTCTTTCCGGACAGTTTTCTTAAGTATGAAAAATCGCGATTTTTGGCATACAAGATCTCGCGAAATACAGAAATGTTTTCATAAAAAGTTAATATGGGTGTTAAAAAGGCAGAAATACTACGATTATAAAGTGCACATTTATTACTGGTAGTAGTTTAAATATTTGATACTATTAAAAATCAAATTGCAACGAAATTCTTTAAAACCCTTAAAAATAATCACTAAACAGTATTTATTAAAAAATACTTCTAATAAAGAGGCACCGTTACCTATTTTCACGTACGTAAAAACCAATGGAAATATTTTTGTATTTATGGTTTAATATACGATTTTCTGTGAAAAATGGGGGTTAATTTTTTAAAATTGCGACGATTTAAAAAACGTGGATTTAAATTAATTTGGTGAAATTTAAAGCTCCAAAAAGTATGTTTTTATTGAAATATATGATTTTTAAACTGCAATAATAGCTCTCGTGCTGTTAATCTGTTGAGTGTGCATATTTTAGATTAAATAATGGCCGTGGATTTATAAACCTCTTTTAGATAATCGGAGCAGATGGACATGTGGCGCAGTCGGTACTGTCTAGGTCTCAAATTTTGACGTCGAGGGATCGAATACCACTGTGGACATATTTTCATTGCCACATTTTTTATTTAATATTAATATTTATTTTAAAATTATTATAGTTTTTTCAATGAATCAAAACAAAAAAAATATTTGTAAATATTTAAATCGCATTTGTTTCCTTCATTTTGCCGCTTATTCGAATTATTTGTCGTTGGTATATTTTAAAATATTATAATTCTTTATAAGTACATTAAATAATAAAATACATTTTATGAAAGCAAAAAATATATTTGGTTCTGTATTCCTACTGGTTTTTTATTGAACGATGTAAATTGAAAACTGTCCCGAGAGACCTTAAGGACATTAAGTACAAAATTTACCCACGTTCTTTAATTATAGATGGCGCGGTGGAGTGAGCCTAAATTCCCGTGTGGCACTTTTGCACCACCAATGATTGCAATTATATTTTTTAAATAAAAATAATAATGATATAAAGAAGATGATGACCATGAATTACAAGTTTTATCCACGTTCTCTAATTATAGTTGGCGCGGTGCCGTAGGCTAAACTGCAGTGTGGTGCCCCTGCGGCACCAATGATGAGAATTATAGTTTTTTAAATAAAAATAATAAAGACAAAGATAAATATGAATTATAAAAATCAGCTGGTACCCCAGTTATAGTTGGCGCGGCGCCGTGACACTAATTTGCAGTGGGCGCCCCTGCGCTTTCAACGATTGCAATTTTTTTTTAAATGAAAAAAACAGGGTAAGCACCGCCGCACGAGATAAAACTCTGTTTAGTATGTAAAAGGCAACTAAAAATTTAGGAGTTAGGTGAAGACCTACATAACTAGACACCTGATCATAACTTGACTTGTACAATAAAATCTTTTAATTTTAATTCTAATAGATTTAGAGATGCACCCAGCAACAGGTGTCCATCTAAATAAAATATGAACAAAAGTTAGGTCTGAAGCGTTAGAAGCGCGATTAATTCAGATCGCGCCTTGAAACCGGTCCCTGACAAGTGGGATCTGACAGATAGAAAATATAATTAATATTTAAAGATATGTTCCAAACCTGGTGTATGCTTTAATAGTAATCTAAAATACAAGAAGCAGTCCTAAATACCTAAATATTAACACATTTTTGACAAAGTCAGGATCACGTGTCTAACAGATTAATAAAAAATTTTTATTAGTAAGTTTGCCACTATATATATATATATATATATATATATATATATATATATATATATATATACCATAAACACATAGTTGTAACAAGACATATTTACTTATTAGCTGTAATTTGTTTTTACAAAATTAAAAGAAGCTTATGCACTAAACTAATAACGGTTTGGTTCGTTAGTATTTGGGTTTGAATCTACAGAAGCAGTTTTATCAACTTGAAGGTCGGTAATATTTTCATACGTTGCAGGTGCGTCTAGTTTTACTTTGTGCGCGGTTGGGTGTTGGTTATTTGCTTTGTAGGCCGTTTCGTAGGCAGTGTTTCCTTCTGGAACACTGTAGGCCGTGTTTTCTTCTGGCACATTGTAGGCCGTTTTGTAGGCTGTATATCCTTCTGGCACACTGTAGGTCGTTTTGTTGGCTGTTTCTTCCGATTCCTGCCATTCTCCAAGCCTATTTGCTGCGTTTTCTACCAGAATACTTTTATCAACGCTTGTGCTTGCAATCCCTTCTTGTTTTATGACAGCTGTTTTTTCATCCTGGATTTAATTGTTTAATGCATACCAACCCTTATTTTGTTAAATAATTTTTTTAATTTTAATTTTTTATAGGGGTATTATCATACGAAACGGACTCATTTAATACTACAATTTAATTACTAAATTTAGATTTTTCAGTATCAACGCTACAATATGTTAACATTACAGAGCAATTAATCTAGATATTCTGTAATGAGTGTATATAGTTTGTTCTGAGCGATACAAGGATTTGTAAACTACTTTTTTAAATTTACTCAAAGGTGGATAATACAATTCATTTGGGACAAAAGTGTTTAAAAAACGTGGCCATCTGAATCACAACCAATGAACGGACAGGTGTCATCGTGAAGGACGGTGTTTTTGTGATGGAAGGGTATCATTGTAAAATTAATATAAAAAAATGTGCTCAAGTTTCTTTTTTTTTGAAATAAGTATTGGTTATTTGTATTTAGTTTTTCCTTTTATACAAACCAAGGATGCATAATAATAGAGAATTTCCCGCTGTGTGTTAATCATTGTTTTAATTATGTGTTAATCATGTTATTTTTCATCGAGTAAAAAAAATAGAATGCAAAATTTCTAAATAAAATTTTTCTACATAATACTGCCGAATAATCCAAATTATTTAAAATATTTCACGTTTTAAAATATAAAATCATTTGTTCATCGGATGCAACAAAAAACCTAGAATAAATAGCAATTACAGTAGCAACAATTAGCAATAGAAAAAAAAACTTAACTTTTAAATATTATCGGGCCCCTTCTAGTGAAAATGTTTTGTTCAGATTAAAAATGTCCATGTTATTCTTTAGAACGTTTAACCCCTCTATGACATTCCTCAAATTAAAAGCTTTGCAATGATACATCATTTAACCTAATTTATTTTGCGGTAGGGGAAAAGACTCCATACCTTTTTGCAGAATATGCGTTGTCCAGTATAAACATGCCTATGTTCATCTTTTCAAAAAACATTCTGGCTTTTCATTGACTAATTATCTAACCAATAAGTTTAAGCCAATTCAACGACAAAAAAATTTTCAACTTCAAACTCCATAGGGCCCCAGTTTTTGTACAAATGCGTTGTCCAGGCTTTTTTTAAAATTTCAACTCATTTATGAGATTTCCCGACCAGTAAGCTTTGTAATGATATGTTATTTATCCCAATCTTTTTTCTGGTTGAATTGAATTGAATTAAAAATCTTTTATTATAATAATATTTTAAACACAAATTATATGGATACAGAATAATATTTAAATTATTCATTACATCTGTGGTGGAAGGCTTGTGGTAGTTTAGGTTAGTAAAATAAATACATAAATATCGCTAATTATAAGTCGTCATTCCGCCCGCTTTTCATTTGCGTTTCATTTTGTTCAAGTTACAATAACTCTGTATTACACAAATTACAGTAGTTTTGCGCTGGTCGCCGCGCGTGTCAAATTTAACCATTCCAAGCAGTTTAATTGCTCCGCACGGTGTGTGGGCCCAGTGGGTTTCTTATTATTGTTTACGCGCTTATAGTTACCAAATAGTCGTTTATTTCTACCATGGGGATTGGAACCCAAATTACGTCGGCAGACCCAGAGTAGGTTTTTTTATATTCAACCTATATTTTTTTACGATGATATTAATTGAGACGCCGACACATTACAGTTGGTTTTTGCCAACTTAGGTAGGGAAGTGTTTTTGAGTGGAAGTAGCGTAGTGGCTGACTGAGTTATTTCCTCTGAGTTAGGGAGTGGCGACCTTGGACTAAAACTTTAATGGGGGAATGGCCTGGAAGCAAAAGTGAACTGGTACAGGTACCGTTTTAAGAAAATCGCACGTCTTATTTTTATAATTTAATTAATTTCATTTGTTAGATAGTAGGCTTAGTAACCCTTCAGGAAGTGGTTGTCAAAAACCCCTTCCTCATAGATCTACAGTGTTAAAAGCAAGCCTGTTTCATTCAAAACCGCAAATTTCTTAATAAATTCAGTTATCGAAAACCGCTAAATTCCTTAAGTCCTCTATTTACTAGTCACCTAAAAATTTAATTATTGTTCTATTTTTTAACTATTTTTTTATGGGTCAATTTTTAATGGGTAAGCAAAATTTGTGTAAAACACGCCTATCTGGCCAAAGCCTTAAACCTTTGTTTAATTATTACTTTGAGTTTAGTAAACCTTTGTTTAATTATTATTTTGAGTTTAGTGTAAAACATACTAACATGTTCGCCACAACGCGATCCGTTATTGTAGCGTAAAAATTAGTAATAAAATCCATTAGTGTAATCATTTGTAAACAATTTATCCAGCGCTCTTCACAGTCATTTTGCATAAACCGTTTTTATTTTATGTAAGCATTTGCTTTTAACACAAACACACACTCTATTACTGTAGTGCAAAGCATCTTATATGACACAGTCCATTACAGTGGTTCTCCCTATTCCAATACTCCTAATTTTTTTAAAAAAAGTAAAAATACGCTAGTATTTTTAATTTTAATTCTAAATTTTTGTGTGCCGAAGAATATACTTCGGCAGGAGAAGATACTTCTCAGAAGATACATCGCATAAGAGTTAAATTAAACACCATAATTAGTGCTATTTTCTCATTTTTAAATGAGCTTTTTAGAATCGGGAAAAACCCCTGTTTTTGTGAGGACAAGGAAAAGAAGTACCACCTGTAACGAGCGGAAAGACTACAATACCGGCTTGTCCCTTGTTGACCCGTTACATACTGAACCCAATAACTAAAGACTTGGTACTTTCCCTAGTTACCACCGTGGTGGCTTAATTTTCTTTGGTTTTTCCCCTCCACGGTACTTTTTGTTGTTTATTTTTTTCTAAAAATCGTTTTTTAAAAGCTGACTCTGAGGTAATCCTTGCATCTAGGATTTTTATTATTATGTATTGATATTATTGTTATATTTGTGCACTGAGAATAGTCCCTCACCCAGAACCTCATGTGAGGCAAGGATTACAAACATAATTTTTTTGGTTATTATAAAACATTCTGGTTAAAAGCCTCTGAAAATGAGCATACAAAGGACACCACCACTTCAAACCAAGGACTCAACTCAAGGTCTCAACTCGAGGCGAGTTTCGGTGGGTGATCCCGAACTTGAAAAGTCAGCAGGTAGGAAGGATGCATATCAAAATGTTTCAGGTGTGCCAGCAAATGTACCAATATTCAATTTTCAAGTTCTAGTGCAGTCGGGACGCGAGGCATGCCGTCAAATTTCTCTGGCAACACTGCGTACCCCACTAGCGCTAAAACTATTGAGGGGGACGACCAATTATCTTGGTGTTCAACCGATTTTGATCCTGTCAGCAACATATTGTTAAATAAGGCTCAATGTAAATTAAACAAAACCACTACAGCTATCGACCGGGAGAAGCAGCGTCGGTTGGATAAAGCCAAAGAAGGCGCAGAACGAGCAAAGTGTCATCAACAAACTCAGGAAAGTACCATCAAGAAAGGTCGGTAAGGCGCTGGGGTAGCTGGTCAAGTGGGGCAATCCATCTCTCTGGAAGATCTCGGGGAAGTAAACATATTTGGTAATCAAGGGGGAAACCTTAATTTAGAAGAAGAAAAAGGCGAGCTCTTCTCTGCAACCAGTGCGCCCCGAGAAAATGAAGGGTCAAATAAAATCACTAGAACTACTAAAAATCTTGGACTTTTCCTAATGAACAATTGTCGAGTACAAAATCTTCTGAGGATTCCACATGTAGCCAACCTGCTTCCGCGCAGGGGGAGGAAATGAAACTTTCTCAGTCACGGGGGAACTCTCAACCCGACCCTAAAATTACAAATCTTGAGCAGGAAATGGCCAATTTAACACAATTGGTTGGGAATGCAACGTCCCTATTTTCAGAAAGCCAAAACCACTTCAAAAAGTTGAGCAAAATCAGCAGGAAGCAGCGGGAATGAGTAGTGGCGCTCGGGGTCATCCCTCCACTCCTATCCACCCCAAAGCTCCGGCTGAGGCTGTTCAAAATTTCCAGATGGAACCACCTCAAAGATCTAATGATCAATTTTTTACTTGCGATCAAAAAATACCAATACAACCTGTTTCACAATAAAAGAAATTCCGTTATATGAAGTATGACTTTGCCAAACTTTTCCCCCCTTCCCTCAAGAGATTTAGTAGGGAGAAAAATACCATTGCTTTTGGAGCAGAGTTACGAGAGTTTCAATCTGTTATGGAAGTAGGAAGAATCGATTGGGAAGATCAGGCACTTTATATTGGCCATGCTCTCAAAGGTCTAGCCAAGGAAACTTATGACGATTTAAACTCCTATATGCGTGAGGATTATAGCTTAGTTCTTGAGCAGTTACAAGAGACTTTCGAAGACTTGACTGGTACTGTCGCAGACCAACTACACACCAGAGTGCAGGCTGAAAATGAGTCGGTAGAACGATTCGCAGCGCAAATCTGTAAGTTAGTTAACGCAGTCCTGCAGAAAATTATTCTCCAGAGCAGCATGCTGAAAACCCTGTATAATATTTCTGGAATGGTCTTAAACCTGATATTAAGCGAGAATTAGGCATGGTAGATCGTCCAAGCAAATATGTACAAGCTGTTTGTAAGGCAAGCAAAACTGAGGACTTGATTAAGGCTGATCAGAAAAAGAAAACCCTCCTTGCATATTCCGCGCCTCCAACTTCTTCTCCACATGGTGGGGAGGTTTTCCCAACCGCGGGGGAGGAATGCACGTGGGATGTCTCGTCAGAATAACAATAATAATACAATTTGGCGGTTTCAGAACGGGCCAAATCCTCCTCTGAGTTTTCAACAACAAGAAGCAAATAATCAAACCTGGGATAATTTGTCCGGAAATGTTATCAATAAACAATGGTCGTCTGACGGCCGGCCTATTTGTGACTATTGTTTACGTGTGGGAGATACTATAGATAAATTCTATCAGGGTGAAAATAGATGAGTGGTAAAGTAACCACTTGTTCTTTGAGAAAATATCACGTGCAGAGAAACACATGACGCAACTAAATAATAATTGATTACATAACCCCTGAAAACTTTTTTTTTTAATTTTTCTCACTCGTGGGTTTATTGTTTATTTCTTCCTGGCGGCGAGTGGTTACGCCCTAATTTTCAGCCTGGAAGACTTTATATTTAGTCGTTTTTTTGGTTTAAAATAGGAAATAATAGGTGTAATTATCGCAGTGGTCAAATGTCATTTAATTGTAATCAAAATCAAGGATTTTCTGACCAAAGTTATGGAGGTAACAATGCGTATAATAATAACAATAATAACATGAGTTGCAATCGTGGCGGGTATAATCACGTAAGACAACAGAATTACCAACCGCAAAAAAGCTATCCTCCACAAAATAACTATGCACAGAATCCTAATAATTACCCTCAGAGCGTCAATCCTCAACTAGGTAATTTTTACTATTAAAATTTTATAAATTCCTCAAACAGTGGCTACATGCCTCATGTTAGTCAGCTAAACATGGGAAACAGTAACTACAATAATAATACACAACAAGGTCCAAGTGTTGCAGCAGGAGTGGCAGATCTAGGGGTTCCACCCGCGGCCAGTTCGGTAGGACCTGCTTTTCTCCTGAATGAGAGGGACCGCTATGGTTCCTCTCTATTTTGGGGAGAAGCACCACCCGTAAATGACCAAAGAGGGAATCCACCTAAAGCACTAAAAATTATTGGACCAAGCTGCGCAGATGAACCAATAACCCTTAGTTCTACCTATTTGTAGTCAGTGTCTACAAATCCATATATTCAGGATATGTGGAATATGACAACCAGCGCGGAAAAAGAAGCAGAGGTACACAGGAGGAAAGTATGTCCGCAAGAGTGACAAGCGATATAAAACCAGAGGGAGTAGTAAATTCTAAACAAAATCAGAACAAGGAACTGGACCCTAATTTCATGAATAATTTAACCGACGCTATTTATAAAAGCTTTGAAGAGGCAGGAGACAGACCTCTGCAAGGCATGGACTGAACCGGGATACTTTCCTGGGGAGAAGAGATGCCCTTAGCGAAAGTCTCATCTTCTGACGACAGATTCCTTATCAGCAAGGATAAACTAGTCGTTAACCCAACTTTTTCAAATTACCATTCACAATTTGAGGTCATATCCCACTCTCATTTACAAGTTAGCGTCTCACAAAGTCCCAAAAATTTCAAAATGTCGCAAATATCAGATTTCCATATCTACAACCCTCATAAGGTACCTAAACAAATACTACAGTTGACGGTCCAAACAAACATGGAATTTGGGATAAGCTTGTTTGTTCTTGGGACTGCCACAGACAATGATACTTCCTTGCTCATCACAAAACAGCAGTCCCGATCCTCAATTTCGAGATATTTACAAATACCTAAGTCTTAAGACACTTCCAAAAACATGGGCTGATCAAAAGAAAGTAATTAGCTGGTCTAAAGATTATTTTCTCAGAGATAGTGTTCTCATGCGTACAGTGGGTCAAAAACGACATTGTAGTTTTCAATTTGCAAGTCAAATTGTCTTGCCCCAAGGTCAATGACGCCTTGAAGCTTAGAAATCTGCACATGATGATATTTTATCAGTTCATCTTGGTACCCATCAAACACTGGTAAATCTGTTGCTTTGATTCTTCTGGGCGAAAATGAGTGATGATGTTAAGCAATATGTGAAATCCTGGGATATATGTCAGAAACGTAAATCAGATATGCAAGCGGCTCGACCAGAGATGGTACCTATAACCGTAGGAAACATTTTTGATTGGATTGCCATGGATATCTTAGGTCTTTTGACATAAACCAAATGTGGAAATAAATATATTTTGGTCGTCACAGAATATCTGACTTGCTATGCTATGTGTTTTGCGTTGCCTGACCAAAAGGCTGAAACCATAGCTAAAGTTGTCCTCAAAAAAGTTATCACAAACCACGGCTGCCCATTGGAAATTCTCACTGACCAAGGCACTAATTTTCAAAGCAAGTTATTCAATTGTGTGAGATTACAGATACCAAGAACATCTTTACAACTGCGTATCATCCTCAAACAAACAGATTAACTGAGCGTTTCAACCGTACCTTGACAGCAATGCTTACTCCTTATGTTAATCAACATTATGATGATTGGGACTTTGCCTTACCGTTTGTAACAAGTGCTTACAATTGGTCACCTCAAGAATCTATCCAAGAAAGTCCTTTTTATCTGATGTTTGGTCGCAACATGCGAGTACCCATTGATGTGAAATATGAATTAGCTCATTCTCTGTATGTTGACTACAAAGATAACACATTGATCATGCTCAAGTAGTTATGACCCAAGCTCGTGACCTTGTTAAACAACTTTTGCCCAAAGCACAGGAACGTCAGAAGCGTAATTATGATAAAAGAGCACACACCAAACCTATTTTAGTTGATAGCCTTGTTCTTAAATATAACCCCGCTATAAAACCAACTGAATGCGCTAAATTCGTTAGTAGATGGACGGGATCATACAAAGTTCTGAATATTGATCTAACAAAGAGTATTGCACAACTCACGCTTCTATCTGACGCTAAACACAAAGTACAATGGGTTAATTTGCAACAACTTAAACCGTATACACCTCGTGTTGACACTACTAAGTCAGAATGACGTGTGCAACCTGCACGTGCATATAAAGCACCAGCAAAACCAATAACATTTTGCGACTCTTCAAACTTCATTGCCAACACACATCTTGAACCAAAATACAAAATCGATTACCTTAAAAACAGCAATAACAAGGGTGTAGACAGAAAAACGGAATTTAAAATACAGAATTCTGGATACAAATTATTGAAAGAAAATTCTGAAAAACCAGACTGTATACAGTTGGAAAAACAAAAAGGTCCAACAAAAGACTCCATGGATTTTGGCACTTCTTTAAGAAGTGCCAGCACTTCCAGCACTTCTTGAGGAAGTGCCAGGATCCACGCGGATTTTGGCACTTCCTCGCGCTATTCTGGCACTTCCTGCTGGAAGTGCTGAAAAATCAGGACCAAAATACTTTTCAGGATTAAATGACTATGAAAATCGGATATGCATGAATGTTTGTGTTTTTATTTATTATTTGAATATTTCAATGCAAATAAAGTTTTTGTAACAAATAATACTTGTAAAATTTATTTAAACAAGAATATTTAAAAACAAAGAACAATAACATAAATGTATTATATTTAAACATGTTAAGTAAATGCACCATAAAATATTGTAAAGTGGTGGCACTTCCCCCTGGAAGTGAGAAAGTGCACTTCTTAATGAAGTGCCAAAATCCTTGGTGTCAGTTAATATGGATTTTAGCACTTCTTCAAGGAAGTGCCAAGCCAACAAGCTGAAAATGGAATCTGGCACTTCTTCCTGGCACTTCCTGCTTTTATTGTTTTTTAAAAAAACATAAATTATGCATTTTTACCTGAGTAAGCCTCACTAACGGTTAAAAATGCAATTCAAGGGTTTTTTTGGTCCCTGAATTTAAATTTTGAGTTAAAAGTTAAAAATTCCTAAATTTTTAACCAGAAATGAGTAATCTCACCAACAGTAAAAAAATTTTTTTTCTAAAATTTAGCTAAAATTGCAATATATAGGTTTTCTTATGCTCTGATTTTGAATTTATGGTCAAAAATTAAAAATTCCTAAATATTTAACCAGAAATGAGCATATCTCACTAACAGTGAAAAATATTTTTTTCTCACGTTTAGCTAAAATTTCAACATATAGGTTTCCTTAGGTTCTGAATTTAAATTTTGGGTCAAAAATTTAAAATTTCTAAATAGTTAATCAGAAATGTTTTTCCGATGTAACTTTTTACTGTATGGCCCGATTTTCATGTTTGATAGCTCATTTTGAAGCTTTCACGATACTGCATTGCGTCACAAAAGTTTCATTGTACGAAAGTATTTTTTTAACTTAATTAAATCAGTTTTTAAAAAAATGGAAAATTGCCAAAATTAAATATGTGCATTTAATTTCGGCACTTTACAAACAATCGATTGTTTCTCAGTAAAAAAATCATCATTTTCAAAAATTTAAAAGCCTATCATTATCTTCAAACAGTTTTCTTTATTTTAAGCTTCTACTTGTTGTTCAACATGTAACTGGCAAAAAGTTACAGCTAAAATTCCAAATGGTATCAAAATGAGCAAAATTTGGGAAAAAAGTGCATTTAATTTTGGCACTTTTTAAAAGGACCCTCTTAATCGAGTTTAAGTGCAGTGCTATGACCCCTACACATTTCAACGTTGTCTTTTAACTATTTACAACTACAATTTAACACCCGACCACTTAATTCAATCCGTTTTTACCTACAACATATGAGTGCCGAAATTACACTATTTTATTTTATAACGATTGCTCACCACAGACGCAACGTAGAACCACGGGGACTAAAAATTCGAAAAATAGACTAAATTTTACCAGGACAGTTTAATTTTTAAACCAATTTATTACGTAATCATGAAATGCCCATGTTCTAAAAACGAGTACAAATTTATTTTTTATAAATCACGAAATTTCACATGAAAATATGATAACATAACAAATAAAAAGCTCACGACAGTCATCTACATATAATTAGCTCTCATTTGAGCTATTAAACATCGTATTCCGTCCAGGATTACCAAAGTTATAGTCCAAAATCGAAAATGCCCAATTGGGAAAAGTGCCGAAATTAAATGCACTACCCTATCTCACTAACAGTACAACAATATTTTTTTTTGATATTTAGCTAAAATTGCAATATATAGGTTTTCTTATGCTCTGATTTTGAATTTGTGGTCAAAAATTAAAAATTCCCAAATATTTAACCAGAAATGAGCATATCTCACTAACAGTGAGAAATATTTTTTTTCTTACATTTAGCTGAAATTTCAACATAGAGGTTTTTTTAGGCTCTGAATTTAAATTTTGGGTCAAAAAGTAAAAATTTCTAAATAGTTAATCAGAAATGAGCATATCTCACTAACAGTAAAAAAACATTTTTTCTAATATTTAGCTAAAATTTCAACATATGGGTTTTCTTTGGCCCTGAATTTAAATTTTGAATCAAAAATTAAGAATTTTAAATTATTTAACCAGAAATGAGCATATCTTACTAACAGTGAAAAAAAAATTTTTCTCAAATTTAGCTAAAATTGCAATATATATAGGTTTTTTAGGCTCTGAATTTAAATTTTGGGTCAAAAATTAAAAATTCCTAAATATTTAACCAGAAATGAGCATATCTCACTAACAGTAAAAAAACATTTTTTCTGATATTTAGCTAAAATTGCAATATATAAGTTTTTTTATGCTCTGATTTTGAATTTGTGGTCAAAAATTAAAAATTCCTAAATATTTAACCAGAAATGAGCATATTTCACTAACAGTGAAAAATATTTTTCTTACATTTAGCTGAAATTTCAACATATAGGTTTTCTTAGGCTCTGAATTTAAATTTTGGGTCAAAAATTAAAAATTTCTAAATAGTTAACCAGAAATGAGCATATCTCACTAACAGTAAAAAAACATTTTTTCTGATATTTAGCTAAAATTTCAACATATGGGTTTTCTTTGGCCCTGAATTTAAAGTTTGAATCAAAAATTAAGAATTTTAAAATATTTAACCAGAAATGAGCATATCTTACTAACAGTGAAAAAAAATTTTTCTCAAATTTAGCTAAAATTGCAATATATAGGTTTTCTTAGGCTCTGAATTTAAATTTTGGGTCAAAAATTAAAAATTCCTAAATATTTAATCAGATACGAGCATATCTCACTAACAGTGAAAAATATTTTTTTTCTCATATTTAGCTGAAATTTTAATATATAGGTTTCCTTAGGCTCTAAATTTAAATTTTGGGTCAAAAATTAAAAATTCCCAATTATTTAACCAGAAATGAGCATATCTCACCAACAAATAAAAAAATATTTTTTTCTGATATTTACCTAAACTTTTAACATATGGGTTTTTTTTGGCCCCAAATTTGAATTTTGAATCAAAAATTAAGAATTTTTAAATATTTAACTAAATATGAGCATATCTCACAAACAGTGAAAAATATATTCCGCCACCAGCAAATTTATTATGATCAGGAACGATTTTTTCCATTTATCAGCTGATAAATGAATTTCACTGCCTTTTTTTAAGGCTGTCTCCATTTCAACATTGTCTTCTTCTTTTTTAATCTGAGTTGACATATTAAAAATTACTTTAAGTAGTTATTCTATTTGATGAAAATTTTTTAAATAATATTTTTAGGCAGTAATAAAAAGCAAGCTTTACAATGATTCTGAGATAGCATTGTTTCAATACACACTTGAAACGTGTGGACAGGACTTAAGATAAATAAATAATGGTTTACAAAGAGAAAAGAGATAACACTTGGTTCTCTCTTTTATATACCCGCCAGTTACAGCATGTGTTAGCTGAAAACAGCCAGAAAAAATTTGAAGTCTTACACCCTCACAGTTGCTTAAACCAACCAGCTGTTAAATATTAGTTGTTTAATTATTTACAAAAAATAATTTGATGGTGTTAATTATGTCAATATTATTATCATTAATATACACAATACAACATAAAAGTTTTAAATTTGACCTAAAAATTTTAATTTGGTCACAAAAAAAACCATTGATAATTCATTTTTATTTAAATTCATAAAATCATAAATGAGACTTGCTTTGCGGTTAATTAGTTTGAATTTCAAAATTCTGTTGCAATATTCAAAATTACTGCCAGAAAACTCCTTATCTAAAATGTTTATACAGAAATAAGAAAATTTTTTTATTTATATTGATAATTTACCTAAAAAAATTCTAAGCCTTTTAAAATTGCTTATTTTCAGTTAAATTTAAGAGAAAGAATTTTTAACGTTAGTATTTAGGAATTTTTATTTTTTGACCCCAAATTCAAAATCAGAGCATAAGAAAACCTATATATTGCAATTTTAGCTAAATTTGAGAAAAAAAAATTTTTCACTTTTAGGGAGATATGCTCATTTCTGGTTAAATATTTAGGAATTTTTAATTTTTGACCCAAAATTTAAATTCAGAGCCTAAGAAAACCTATATATTGCAATTTTAGCTAAATTTGAGAAAAAATTTTTTTTCACTGTTAGTAAGATATGCTCATTTCTGGTTACATAATTTAAAATTCTTAGTTTTTGATTCAAAATTTAAATTCAGGGCCAAAGAAAACCCATATGTTGAAATTTTAGCTAAATATCAGAAAAAAATGTTTTTTTACTGTTAGTGAGATATGCTCATTTCTGGTTAACTATTTAGAAATTTTTAATTTTTGACCCAAAATTTAAATTCAGAGCCTAAAAAAACCTATATGTTGAAATTTCAGCCAAATGTAAGAAAAAAAATTTTTTTCACTGTTGGTGAGATATGCTCATTTCTGGTTAAATATTTAGGAATTTTTAATTTTCGACCACAAATTCAAAATCAGAGCATAAGAAAACCTATATATTGCAATTTTAGCTAAATATCAAAAAAAAATATTTTTTTACTGTTAGTGAGATATGCTCATTTCCGGTTAACTATTTAGAAATTTTTAAATTTTGACCCAAAATTTAAATTTAGAACCGAAAACCTATATGTTGAAATTTCAGCTAAACGTGAGAAAAAAAATATTTTTCACTGTTAGTGAGATATGCTCATTTCTGGTTAAATATTTAGGAATTTTTAATTTTTGACCACAAATTCAAAATCAGAGCATAAGAAAAACTATATAAAACTCCTTATCTAAAATGTTTATACAGAAATAAGAAAAAAATTTTATTTATATTGATAATTTACCTAAAAAAATTCTAAGCCTTCAAAAATTGCTTATTTTCAGCTAAATTTAAGAGTAAGAATTTTTAACGTTAGTAAGATATGCTCATTTTGTTAAATATAGGGAATTTTAATTTTTTGACCCAAAATTCAAATTTGGTGCCTAAGAAAACATATAAGTTGCAATTTGAGCTGAATTTGAGAGAAATGTTTATTTTTACTGTTAGTGAGATATGCTCATTTTAGGTTAAGTATTTAGGAATTTTTAATTTTTGACCCCAAATTCAAAATCAGAGCATAAGAAAACCTATATATAAGAAAAACTATATATATTGCAATTTTAGCTAAATTTTAGAAAAAAATTTTTTTTAATGTTGGTGAGATTATTCATTTCTGGTTAAAAATTTAGGAATTTTTAACTCAAAATTTAAATTCAGGGACCAAAAAAACCCTAGAATTGCATTTTTAACCGTTTGTGAAGCTTACTCAGGTAAAAATGCATAATTTATGTTTTTTTAAAAAACAATAAAAGCAGGAAGTGCCAGGAAGAAGTGCCAGATTCCATTTTCAGCTTGTTGGCTTTGCACTTCCTTGAAGAAGTGCATATTACCATATTATTATACATATATATATATTATTCCAAAATCCATATTAACTGACACCAAGGATTTTGGCACGTCATTAAGAAGTGCACTTTCTCACTTCCAGGGGGAAGTGTCACCACTTTACAATATTTTATGGTGCATTTACTTAACATGTTTAAATATAATACATTTATGTTATTGTTCTTTGTTTTTAAATATTCTTGTTTAAATAAATTTTACAAGTATTATTTGTTACAAAAACTTTATTTGCATTGAAATATACAAATAATAAATAAAAACACAAACATTCATGCATATCCGGTTTTCATAGTCATTTAATCCTGAAAAAGTATTTTGGTCCTGATTTTTCTGCACTTCCAGCAGGAAGTGCCAGAATAGCGCGAGGAAGTGCCAAAATCCGCGTGGATCCTGGCACTTCCTCAAGAAGTGCTGGCACTTCTTAAAGAAGTGCCAAAATCCACGGAGTCAACAAAAGTCGCTGTAAACATCTCATCAATCGCCGAAAAGTTGCTATCAATGTGCTGAACTTCAAGTCCATAAAATAATAACACCGCTGAAATTCCCATAAACAAGTCTTGAACCACACCTCAACCATTTACTCCCATGGATGTGATACTCGAAACATTTGAAAACGACAATGTAGATTCCTTGCTGCTGTCAAATGCATACATTTTTTGTTTGTGTTAAGTTCAAATAATAATTACTCAAGTACCTACATACCACATGTATTCAACAAATTTTTACACGCATATATCAAAATATTCAGTAGCAGAAATAAAATTGCTTAACCTCTTAAACAACCAATATCAATACGTGAAGACTGGAATCTGTGTATGCAAATATGCAAAAATGGGAAAAGGTAAAAATTATTGAGCGAGGTTATTCCTGGGTTTGATTAGGCCATCTCAAAGGAATACAACTTGATGGGCCCTACCTAAAAAATGTTTTTGAAGGCATACACCAAAATATGTAGAAAAGGTATAAAAGTTGAAAAAGTATTAAAGAAAAGTGCACACAAAAAATGAATAAATATTACGTACTAAACAAGCGCGCTGAAGTGGTACTGTCCAACCACACAAAAATTGGATATAATAAAGTTATAAATATTGTATTGTTGATGAAATAAGTACGTTATAAATTGAAATACGAAGCATGCACCACCACGTGGATCTTTAATTGTAACAA
>JASAMX010024590.1:0-10511 GCA_030248175.1 Microlaimidae sp. YZB2_3
TCGTTTTGTGTTTAAACTGCATCAAATTTAGAACACAGCACTATATAACTTTAAAATAACTTCTATTTCAGGCTCAAAATTGTAAATTTTTATGTTTTGAGATTTTCTTCAAAATCACTTTGCAATGCGTTTAACTAACTGAGCATTTTAGGATTCAGTTAATTTTGGCCACCTTAAAACTCACGTGAAAAATTCTGTTTAACACGATTTGCACCATCATATGTACGGGTGGGGATACATAACACATAATTTACCAGGTTGTATCTATTAAATTTTGAATAGACCGGAAAGAATTTTTCAAAAATAATATGGAAACACAATAAAAAAGTCAGGTTATTTTCTTGGCGGAGGGATGCAGTTCATATACTTAATATAGTAAAAATCAATGTCAATGGAGTTCCCCCACCCAGACCCAACCCACCAATTACCACGATATAGAGTAGCAATATTTAAAAAAGTTGTAAAAGCAAATAAAACACGGTAAAAATGTCAGGTTATTTCCTTTGGCGGAAGGATGCATTCATAAGAATTACATAGTAAACATCTGTGCGGGCTGGAGTAATCCAACTTCCAATTGACTAGGTTTAAACTATCAATAAACCGGTAGATGAATTTCTCCAAGACTATTGAAATGCAGTAAAAAAAACTCAGGTTATTTTCTTGGCGGAGGAATGCAGTTAGAAATTAAACATCGAAGATAGGCAAAGGTTGGTGAGGAATTATACCACTCCTTAACTTTTTTTAACGTCTTGTTTATCCTTAAAATTAATAATTTTGGGTTATGTAATCGTTTTTTTGTGTTTTAGGCTTTTGTTTTTGTTTTTTCTAACCTAAAAGGTGACCGAAATTAAGGCGGATTTTGTTTTTTTGTAATTTTTATGTTAAAGTTATATGTACCAAGAACAATACCCAAGGAAAATTTTTCAGCTTTTAAAATATTTTTATCGTTCGTTTTAGCAATAGATATAGCCAGTTTTTTCTAGGTGGCCGAAGTTAATGGCACGCGCCTTAACTTCGCCCACTGTAAAAACAAAGTTTAAACCTCCACTAAATTTTAAGTGTAAGAAAAATTTTTAAATTTTGCGCTGGAATAAAGAATAGAGCTGTCGTTTGATTTTTAGACTGAATCCTGGCTCGATTAGAAGTGTCAGGAAAAACTTATCCAAAAAAAATAAAAAAGTGCCCAAAATTAAGTCAGTTACCCTATATATTCATCTTCAGGAGAAAGTCTTATTTATTTCGTTGTTCACATTTGCTTTATTTGTGAAACATGGCTCACTGAAACAACTTCAAATGCAATAATTATCAAAAACAGAGAATTTAATGTTTATTGAAGGGATCGACAGCAGCAGCAAGGAAGTGATGTAATTCAATTATTTAAAAAATTTTTTAGAGTAGTTGAAGTTGAAATTGAGAAAAAGTATGATGCAATAGAACTAGCAGCGGTTGATATTTTTTTAAAAAAAATCATTTAAACTGAGATTCATTGGTATTTATAGAAAACCTAGTACTTTGAAAGAAATAGACAATCTAATATTTGAGCTAATCAGGACTTTGTAACAGAAAACTTTGTAGAAACCATTGTTTTAACTGGAGATTTCAACCTGTCAGGGGTAGATTGGTCTTCAGATAGACTAACTTCAAACACGCAAAATGAAAGTAATTGGTTTGAGTTTTTTATTGAGCTAGGTATGTATCAGCTTGTTTCACAACCAACTCGTGAGAATAATTATCCTGATCTTTTGTTCACAAATGATAGAGAAATTTTTAATAATGTCACTGTTGCGCCCAGTTTTTCACAATCAGATCATGATACTATTTTATTTGAAATTAATTTTAAAATATTTGACAGTCCTAAGAATTTGATTCAAAATTATATACCTAATTTTTTAAAAGCAGATTATGACTTGAGTCTTTCAACGTCAGTAAATCCCTGCTTAGCCTGTTGGAACAGAAAAGTTGATGTAGCTTTTGCTAAACACCCTGCTACTACTTTGAACTATTTACTCTTTTGATTAAACTATTATGAATCGATAAATGCTTCCGTTTTGTTAAGTGACGCTCGTAATCAGAAATTTAACCCAAGAGCAAACACAAACCATGTTTTCAAACGCGAAAAACACATTTCCAAAAAATAAATATCATACTAATCTTTTAACATAGGTTGTACAAAAATGAATTAAAATTTTAAAAAAAATGTTTGCTCTTTGCTGATATCTCGTAAAACGAACAAAGAAGTTAGTTCATACAAAATTACAGCGTCTTATCTTATAGCTGAATGTAAATTTTGTCTAGCGTTTTAGGGCATAAGAAAAAACCTGATCACAAGCCGAAGGCAAAATTCAACATTGATCGGTCCTGCCGCTGTTTTTCTGCTTTTGCTTCAAGACGAGCTTTTTGCGCTCAATAATTTGAAAGAATAGACCTATCGTACTTGCAATTGCTTGAATTGAACGTTTCGCAATATATAATCCCTCCCCACCTTCTCCCCCCCCCCAACCATAGGTGGGCAGCCTCCCGGATTTTGGAAGGATACCGGACCCCCGAAATTAGCGAAAAAAAAGGGGGGGTGCCAAAAAAACTTTTAAGGGTATAACTCAAATACCTACCCTATTTTTAGTACTGGAACGGGGACCCCCCCAAATTTTAGGTGGGGGAGTGCCGGGGTACCCGTAAATTTTAGGGGGTGTTGGCAGTAATCGTAATTTTTTTGGGGGTATAACCCCCTACCATAACTCAGACCCCCCTAAATTTAAAATTTGAACCTCCCCCTCCAGAAAATATCATGTAACTATTTTTATCTAAATTCGTTTCCAAAAACGCGAATTTTTAACATAAAATCACATTTTTTTTCACTTTACCTTTTAGCACATTTTATATTTAATAAAATCTAGTATAAAAAGAACAATTATAAAACAATTTGAAAGTGTTTTTATTTTATATCAAACCCTTTGTCAAATTTTTCTAAGAACGCCAATGTCTTCACTAGCTACCGGCCCACTGCCCACACCGTAACCAGTTATAAATGATCTCCAAAAAAAATTTTGGCTTCGACATTTGGTGGCAATGGCAACTTCCCCAAAACATCCTTCAAAAAAAATCTCGCCCGGCTTGTTCTGGTAAAAAGTTTATTATATAGGGTAACTGACTTATTTTCGGCCACCTTTTTTTATTTTTTAGAATAAGTTTTTTTCTGGGTTTTCCCATCAACCCAAAATTTGGTCTGAAAATCAAACGATAGCTATTTTTGTTATTCCAGTCCAGTGCAAAATTATAAAAATTCTGTTACACTTAAAGATCAGTGGAGGTTTAAAATTTTGTTCTTATAGTGGCCGAAATTAATGCGCGAGCCATTAGCTTCGGCCACCTAGATAAAACTGGCTGTAACTATTGCCAAAACGAACAAGGAAAGTTTTTAAAGGTTGCAAATTTATCCTTAGGTATTGTTCTTGGTACATTGACTTAATTTTTTCCCGTTTGCAAATTTTAATAGTTATTAGCAAGACTTTAAATAATTTTTTCAAAACCTTAAAAAACAAGTAATAACCTGTATTTTTTGTTGAATTTTTATTTTTGGCTTAAAAATCCGTCAAAAAAGTCATACGAATTAAAAAAAAATCCTTATAAATACGGTAGTACGATGATATTTAAAAACAGCAAAAAATTGCAGGTTCTTTCACCTAAATTTTAAGGTGGCCGAAATTAACGGAATCTTAAAATGCCGCAGTTAGTTAAACGCATTGCAAAGTGATTTTGAACAAAATATCAAAACATGAAAATTAACAACTTTGAACTTTAAATAGAAGACATTTTAAGATTATAGGCTTCGTTCTAAATTTGATGCAGTTTAAATACAAAACAAAAATTAAGAAAATCACAAAAAATTCACTTTTTGTATGAAAATGTTGATAATGCAGAATAACGAAAATAAAAAAAACTTTTGCAAAAACACTTTATTCAACATTAATCCAGTTACTTTTGTGCTAGTTCTTTTGTGTTTTAAAAATAAGCCTGTTTTCTAACACCCTTGGTGGCGGCCGTAGGTGTCCGACCCTTGACGGCTAGGGGGGGGGGTTTGACCCCGGGGTCAGCCCATTTTTTACCATTTTGTAGGCCCAGCAGGGGGGGTCAGCCTGGACCAAATTTTCGAAAAATTTTGACCCCGGGGTAGCCTGGACTGAAGGGTCCTTAGGGGGGGGGGAAGCCTGGACTGGGGTACTTAGGGGGGGGGAAAAGCCTGGACCTGCCAAAAAAGCTTTTGGAAACTGTTAAAAACGTTAACATATTATAAGAGGTACCTTTTTGTTGATTTTTTTTGCTTCCGGTAAAAGTTTGACCAACTTTCTTCTATTTTCCGGTTACATAATAAATAATAAATCATTGTATTTTGTTTTTATTTCATTATTTTGCATGCGGCAACTTGCCGGGCAAGTGTTTAACGAACGGCGGCACTCGGCAGTGCAAAAAACGGACCGGTCGTTTAAAAAAACGGACCGACCATTCGTTTTTAAAAAACGGTTCGTTTTTAAAATGAACATCTGAATTTTATTTTTTTTATTTTTAGTGTAACGTACCAACCAGTTTGTAAAAAACCTAAGTTTTATTATAAATTATAAAAATTTTTATAGACCACTAAAATTATTGTTATATTTATGAGGAATATCTCGCCTTTCTTTCTAATGCTCTGATAACCTAAAATAACAAATCTATAGAAGTAGATAGGGGGGGTGGAACAGCTGTTAGGGGGGGGGATTGTCAAAAACGCCTTCAGGGGGGGGGGGTCGGCCTGGACCGGGATGTTAGGGGGGAGGGGAGGGTCCAAAATGGGCGCTAGGGGGGAGGGGTACCCTGGACCGGTCCTCAGGGGGGGGGGGCGGTCCGGGCAGTCCGGGCAGGTCAGACACCTATGGTGGCGGCCTGGCCGAATTTAAGTCAGATACCGTAAGCTTCAAAATTAACAGAAATAAAAAAAATTGATATAATTAGAAAGTAGACAATTCCGTGCAAAAACTATCGCGAACATTTAAAAATATTAAATTAATTTTTTTAAAGAATGCTTTGCAAATCTTGCTTTTACAATTTATGGATCAATTTTCAAACAGTACCTAAGTAAAATCCTACCATAAAAAAACAGCGTGCAAATTTAAAAATTGCATCGTCAAAACAATGCTTTCGTCCATTTACAACGATTCTAATTTATTTATTAATCTATTAATCCACTTACAGCGATTCTAATTTATTTATTAATCTATCTATTAATAAATCGAATAAAACAGAGCCCGACACAACCCGAATCGAGACCGAGCGTGAAAAAAAAAACGTAAAATAAGCTCATTCCTTGTTGAATATTATAAATAATGATTAATGAACTACTCGAAGATGTGTATTGCATTAGTGGAAAAAGGGTTGGACGGGACAGGAAAAAGTTTTACCCCCTTCCCCTTTCCTTAAATTTTTTTTCTTGAAATGGCTGACACACTTTCATTTCATCTAGCATTTACTATTACCATTCCAGACTAGAATTTATATGGGTGTCTCGATAACAGCAAATGGAGTTTTGCAGAAACCACTTTTAAGATTTTACGCCACCTTTGGCAGCCGTACTTATACAACCTTTTTGAGTACAAGTAGCCTGCGTCAGCCCTACGGCTGACAAATAATTATATATGTATTTCTCAGATTTATTTGCTAATTTTTAAAAATTCAATCCTTTTATGATAATTTTCTAAATTGTAAGCTTTGCAATGATATCTCATTTAACTCAGTACTTAGAAAGGATGATTCCTTCCATCTTTTTGGTAAAAATTCTTTGTCCAGCATACAAATGCCCATATTATTTAAAAAATTTTTAACCCTCTTATGACACTCTCTGAACTGTAAGCTTTCTAATGATATCTCATTTAGCCCAATCCTTTTTGTAGTTTAGAAGGAAGGTCCATCTTAATTTTTGAAAAAAATTCGTTGTCCATCATAAAAATGTTCATGTTGATTGTTCCAAAAATAATACGCTGGCTTTCCATTTACTAATATCTATTGGTAACATAGGTGAGAACTATTATGGAAGCTAGGGGGTTTGGTTGGCTTGGCTAGGTTTGGTTACCCGGGGTAAATCGAATTTTGAATTCTAGGAGGGGGTCCCAGGGGAGTCTGAACCCCACCCCCTAGCTTTTTAGGGGGGTCGACCCGGGGTGCAAAATTTTGAAATCTAGAGTGGGATCAGGAGGGGTCCGGTGTCCAAAGCAAAACAGTTTGAAACCATAATAAATTTAATAATTGTTCTTTTTATAGAATAATACTACAATTTATTGAATAAAAGCGATATTCTGGTATAAAAAGGCTGTAAAAGCATGAATATGTGATGAAAATTCACGTTTTTGGAAGAAAATTTTGTATAAAATAGTACCTAAAATTTTCCCGAAGGGGAGGAGCTCAGATTTCAAATTCTAGAGGGGGTCAAGGGTAAAAAATTCGGAAATTTGGGGGAGGGGGGAGCGGGAGCCCTCCGAGGGCTCCCCCAAGATTTTCCCCTAGGGGTGGAGGGTGGACCCCACCCTGCCTCCTCCCCCCTTTCTCACCTATGATTGGTAATAAATAGCAATGGCAATAGCAACAATTACCAGTAGAAAAAAATTTAACTTTTAAAATCTATAGGGCCTCCTCTGATAAAAATCGTGTTGTCTATGTTATTTTTTAAAATATTTATAACCTTTATGACATTTCCAAAATTGTAAGCTTTGCAATGATACCTCATTTAACATCATAGGTGTATTTGGGGGGGGGGCAGAGGGGTGCACCCCCCCTAGAGCCAAAATTTTGGATCCCCCCTAGAAAAAATCCAGGGCCTCCCCCCTCCCCCCAAAGCTCGAGAGCGGTCCGGCCTGACCCCCCCCCCCAGCGAGGCTGACCCCCCTCCCGACCAATTTGAAAGTATGTTTTTTATTTACTGTCAAAAACACGGTTTTTTAGTAAAAAACGATGTTTAAATACACTTTTTAGGCCTAAATAAGCTGTTTTATTACATAAAATTCAATATTAGACCTAAAAACACTTAAATTATTGAGTTAAAAAAATTTTGCTGAAAAATTGGACCCCCCTAAATTTGGAATCTCACACCCTGGGTCGACCCCCCTAAAAAGCCAGGGGGGTCCGGACCCCCCCCTAAACAATTTTGGCCTTCCACCCGGGGGTGGACTCCCCCTAGCATACCCGACCAAAAACACCTATGTTTAACATAATTTGTTCTGCGGTTCGAGAAAAGGATCCATCCCCCGTTTGGTGAAAATGCGTTGTCCAGTATAAAGATATTCACGTAATATTCCGGCTTTTTATTGACTAATTACTCCAACCAATAAATTTAAACCAATTTAATGACAAAAAATTTTTTAACTTCGAAAGTCCATAGGGCCGACGTTTTGTGCAAATGCGTTGTCCAACCTCAGGTTGTCAATGCTTTTTTTAAATCTTAACATATTTATGACATTTCCCGGCCTGTAAGCTTAGCAATGATATTTTATTTAGCCCAATCCTTTTCTGGTTGGGGAGAACGTCGTTCTTCTTTTTAGTGAAAAAAATATTGTCCAGCTTTTAAGATGTCCATGTTAATCTTACCAAAAACATGACATTCTGGTTTTACATTGACCAATTACTCTTATCAGTAAGTTTGAGCCAATTCAAAGAGAAAAATAATGAATGTTTTGTTGTTTAAGAGAGATAACCAAAATTCTTAGCAACCCACTAATACGACTTTTTTTATTAACCCATCTTACCGGAATCTAACTCCATATAATAAAATTCACCCACCACGGCAAGTGTAAAAACGCACACTTGCTGCTGACTATTGGTAGCCTTTTTTTGGAAAAATGCAGCCTAGCTCATTAGCCTGGCTGCTAAAAAACTTATTGACTCTAGCCAGAGACGTGCATCCCAACCCAGGACCCAAATAACTCTTTCATTGTCTTATTTGTTAAAAAACTGTAAACAGAAACAGCATTCAGTGTAACAACTGTTCTCTCTGGCTCCATTTAAATTAAAGAATCTCAAAAAATACACCTCAACTTTCCAATGTTTAAACTATAACCAGTGCAATAGCAATGTCATTCCACCTCGACTGCGCCCATAGGTGGGCAGGGGGGGGGGGTTCGGGGGGTTATATCCCCCAAAAAAATTCCGATCATAGCCGACACCCCCCTAAAATTTGGGGCTACCCCGGATACCCCCCCCCCCCAAAAAATTTGGGGGTCCCAGTACTAAAAACGCTAAAAATGGGGTATTTGAGTTATAGGTACCCCAAAAAATTTTTTTGGGACACTCCCCAAATTTCGGGGGTGGGGTATACCCCCAAAATCCGGGAGGTTGCCCACCTATGACTGCACCTTCTAAACCAACTAAAATATGTTTTCTCCACAAACAAAACAAAATTGCATACCCAAGAACTTCTCTACTCCTCACCAACTCAGTGGCAAAATAAAGTTACCATGTTTCTACAGTCCATTGACAGAATCTAAAACATGGTAATTTCTTCATTGTCTGTTCATCACTCAGGTTCATGTTTCATATGGTTCATGTTCAACACTGAGGTTATCAATACTATTATGACTTTGGGATATCCGGTTTTGAGCATACAGGAAGTGACTCTTACTGAGTACTCAAGAAAAAGTATCAGAAAATCGCTTCCGGCGTCAGTGCCTTCAGCTGTATTGGTGATACTGGTGGTAGTTTCTGCTATATTTTATTTTATTTATTATAGTTTAATAATTTCTCATTTAATTTAATTTCGCATTTAATAATAGTTACCATATATTATAGCAACCAGTATTTTCTTTTACAGACAGTTAATCCGTAAAGTCGATAACTGGGTGCCTATAGAACCAAACCAAACCAAACCAAACCAAACCAATTAGTGCCTCAAGATTTTTTATAGTTAGGCTGAGTAGAGATATTGGTCTATAGGAGTTGGGGAGGTTGAGGTCTTTTCCTGACTTTGGGAACGGGATGATGTGACATTGTTTCCAAATTGTTGGGATTTCACTAGTTTTGAGAGATAGGTTGAATAAGTCAGTGAGGTATTTTAAGCCGTTTGAGCCAAGGTTTTTGAGATGAAAAATAGATAGGCCGTCTGGACGAAAAGCTTTTAAGTTGTTTTGTTGGCTTGTTAGATTGTTTTTGTACTTCTAATGTGATTATTTCCAATGGGTTGGTGTTTTTCTTGCTTTTGATTTTCCTAGTGAGATTACAGTTTTCTTTCGGAGTGTGGTGAGGGCGTATTGTGGTGAATTGTCTATTGAAGTTGTCAGGCAGTTTTTGAGGGTTGATTATTTGAGACCCCCCCCATCCTGAAGATTATTCGCTGAAAAGTCTGGGTGGGTCTGGACGGGGTGGTGGGCTTATTGTCAAGTGGTTTGATGGTTTTCCCCAGTTTTGAAGAATTGGTCATGTAGCTAAAAGTTTCTAGTTATGAAATAAAGTGTCATTTTTGGGTGGTGAAGTTTCAAATTTCATTGTGGATTTGTTGTGTTGAATTTTTTATTGGTCAGAGTAGGGATTGATTGACGGATATGACTGAGTGTCATTTTTGGGTGGTGAAGTTTCAATTTTATTGTGGATTTGGTTGTTTAGTTTTTTTATTTGGTCAGATTTGGGATTGGTTGTTTGGAGAGTGTTGCGCTCTTTGATGAGTCTAAAAAGTCTTTGAAGAAAGGTTATGCTATGATTTCTTTGTATTTTCCAAATGGCTACATTATGCGAGATCTTTTTGGAAGAATGGGTCTTAATGTTTTTTCATCTTTTTTTTACATCTGTTGGTGTTAGATAGGTTTTCAAGATCGGATTCTATTTCTGATTTGTAGTTGTCCCAGTTGGTTTTGTTTAAATTGGTAAAAGTTTTCCTGTGGTTGGTGCTGTTCACGCTTGATGTTTCCTCCCTTTGGCAGGTTTTCGTGTAATTACCTGCGCGTAGGTGGCCCCCCCTGAGGGGCTAAGAGAAATTGCTTTTTTCATATCTCCAGACGTGGAATTTCCACTGGTTGGTACTCTTGTTGGAGTTGAGGGTTGACTTTATTAGAGTTGTTGATTGAGTTGGCGATGTGTTTGCATTGTAGGTCTGTTGTGGTTGAATGCCAGAGTGGGTGGTGAACGTTGATTTCTCTAAGGATTTTTCTATCTAGTTTGTTAAGTAGTTTGAGAAATATCTGGAGTATAGTCTGGATTGCAGGAACGCTAGAGGCGGAATATTAATATATATATATATATATATATATATATATATATATATATATATATATATATATATACCAATATATATATATATATATATATATATATATATATATATATATATATATATATATATATATATATATATATATATATATATATAATCTTTACTATTGAGAGTTTGGTGTTGTTGAAAGGAATAATAATGGGATGCATCTTTGCATGCGGATCTGTTTGTTGTCCGATAGGGTCATTCTAGCAGTAGTATGTAATGGAACGAAGTAGATGTACACATAAGA
>JASAMX010024593.1:0-27979 GCA_030248175.1 Microlaimidae sp. YZB2_3
GTAGAAAACTAGGGAAGCTGTCCGCCGGTCTTCCGCGATAAACATCAGGTCGTCCCCACGCCTGATCAATTACTCTGACGATAGGTTCGTTTGACCGGGGCTGTTGATTAGGTGCTGGCGCAATTTGGGCGGTTGACTGATTTGTAATTGAGGAACCATCTGAGTTTCCTCCTGATGCTCCAGACCCTTGCATTTCTGTAGTCATAGCTGCGTTTGAAATTGCTAAGGTGTGGTTTTGTGATTCCAAGGCGTTTTCCGGGTGCGATGTTCGAATTGGTGAGAAGTTGCAACCGGGGAGTCTTGAAACCAGACAATTCGGATTTAGCCGGTGATTAACACTTTCTAACCGACTAGGTAAGGGATTATTGGGGGATCTTTCTTCACTTGATGACGAATTCGGACTTAGGGGTCTTGTCGCACTTCTGAGATAGGTTCGGTCTTGCCGGTTGTCGTTTATTCCCGATTCACTTAGTGCGTTTCTTTGTCGTACTTCTTGCGCGTAGGCAAATCTTCGTGCTGCCGCGGAATTAGTTTCTCGGCTTGTAAGTCGGCGGCTTCGTAGGTTCATCCGCTATTTAGCGGTAACTTCTTATTTATACGGTGGGGTTTTTTGTACGCCTTCAGGCCCTGATAATTATAGACGTCTTTTTCTTTATTTTTCTCCTTCTAGGCGCTTATAGCCTGTTCATCCAGAAAGAAGTGATTCGTTGTCCACAGCTTCTAGGCGCGTATAAGCCAGTTCCTCCAGAAGGGAAGGATATCCTCGATATATAATATTACTTTAACTTTAACTGATCTCCTTCTAGGCGCTTATAGCCTGTTCATCCAGAAGGGTAGGATTCTTTGTTCCGACTTTGGTTTTCCTCCTAGGCGCTTATAAGCCAGTTCCTCCAGAAGGGAAGGATATCCTCGATTCCAAATTTTTCTCTTTCAAAGGTTAAGGGCGGATCCTCTTCAGGCGCTTTTTCCCCCCGTTTCTAACTGTATTACAAACCGAAATTAATATGCTCTCTCGATGACGTTGCAATCGTCACCGAGACAGCGGTAATATCGGCTGCAAAACTGTCAGCTAACGATAGGAATTAACGGCGCGACTGCGTGAGGCGATGTCGACTCTTAGAGGCGACCGTTTTAGTTTAGTTTTTTTTTCTTTTTGGTCGCGCCGATAACTCTAACAATTAGCTAGGCTGTTTAGTATTTTAGTTTAGAACAAACAAACAAACAAGCTTTTTGAGGAGCCTGTTTTACCGAACTCAACAAACAAATAAACAAGCTTTTGTAGGTAAGCCTGTTAATGATTAGCAGAAAAAAAAATTAAACTAGCTTTTTAGAAATAAGCCTGTTGGGGTATTACGGCGATGTGGTGTGTTTGAATGATGTACGTGTATGCGTATTGTATATAAAAGATGTATGGGAGCCGTCGAGTGTATCGGCTTCGAGCTACAACCCGCCGTTGATTTTTGGTCTTGGAACGCCGTTGAGTCGTTGGACTTGTGGGACCCTTATTCAGGGAGTGTACCAGCAAGCCCGTGATAATCAGTGGGGGCCCTTTCAGGCTCGTACCACTGGCTACCTGCTGTTGAGGAAACGCCGTTGAGTCGTTGGACTAGTGGGACCCTTATTCAGGGAGTGTACCAGCTAGCCCGTGATAATCAGTGGGGGCCCTTTCAGGCTCGTACCACTGGCTACCTGCTGTTGATTTATCGCAGTTGGGTGATGGCTGTTGAGTCGTTGGACTAGTGGGACCCTTATTCAGGGAGTGTACCAGCTAGCCCGTGATAATCAGTGGGGGCCTTATTCAGGCTCGTACCACTGACTACCTGCCGTTGAGGAACTTCGTAGAGTTGTAGCTGGTCCGCCGAGTCACTCGCTGGGTCGCCAAATGTAACGTGCGGTTTGGCCCGTGTGTTTGCGCTGATGAATGAGCGTTCTGCTACCGCACGCTACTTGTGGTGTGGGTGTTTGCGCGATGTAGCCGTAGGGTATCTGACCCCGTATACCTTTATTACAAAAGTTATAAACCCCGGGCGGGATAACCAAGTACCCGGCGGGGTTACAGAAAAGGCACGTAAAAATAACTAAGGGCGCGGTTTCCCAATCCCGGTTGGAAGGGAAGGAAGGCGGGGAAATTTAGTTAGAAAAGATGCGGAGCTTTGAGAAAACGCGAGCAGCTTTTGGTTAGAAATAACTTAGATTTTAGAGCAGCACTTTTGACGCAATTTATTCCGATCTCAAAGCAATAATAATTTACTTGAAAACCCGCGGGTTTATATACCCGCGGGATGCGTGGTTGTTTTGACTACAGGCGAAAAGTTTAGCAGACTGAAAGGAATTTGAAAGATAAGCGATTTTGACCTTTAGTTAAAAGAAAAGTTTTAAATTAAAATAAGAAAATAAATATTTTATAAAATTTATTTAAAATAGGAACCCCGGGCATTACAGTTATGGTTCAATTTTTGAGAATTATTACGTTTTATTGTGTTCTTTTTGATGAACTTTGTTGGTCGACTCAGTCATGTCCGTTGAATCGTTAATCAGATTTAATTTGGCTTTACTTTAGTTTTACCGAAATTTATATTATAAAAATAAACGACAAACATGCGGCTTGATATAGTAATGATCTTCTGAGCTTTGGGCTTTGTACAAGAGCTTGCTTTTTGGAACTCCGGAGCTTTTAAAACGATAAAAAATGCTAATGAAATAACTGAAAAGATATTTTTCAAAATTAAGCTTAAGCGAAGCCTCTATTTTTAAGGCTTCGGACGGGAGCATCCCCAATAGTGATATTCCTTAGAGCTTTACTTTTAGGAGCTTTGAAGCGACTCCTGGACCGGTCCACTAAACGCGTGCTGACTAGGTGCTATGTTAGCACGTTGTTTAAACTCTTAATAATGCTGCTTTTATTTTGGTGTTTTTTCCAAGAAATCTTATGAGACTCTTTTTTTAAATGGGATAACCTCATATTTAAACAGTTTTATGCATATTTGCTTTAAATAAAATTTAAAAAAGCTTTAACCCCTTGTTTGCAGTTTTGTTAACCCTTAAATAGGTGTTACTGTTTTATTGGCATGTATTTATAAGAAATCTTAGCCAGGGGCGTAGCCAGGATTTCTGAAAGGGGGGTTGTACTCCATACAAATTTTTCGAAAGGGGGGTTGTAGCTGTAAGAAGTTGTACTCCAAATTTTCAAAATACCATAAAAAAGACATTAAAAAGGGTAAAAAAATTTTGCGCTTCGCGCTAAGTGATTCTTTTTGCTTTATTTGCATTGTTTTTTAAGTTAAACTTGAAAAATTTTAGGTTTAAAAAGGTATAACATTAAAAATTGTGCGAGAGCGCGAAAAAATTTTTAAAAATTGAAATTCATTAAAAACCACTTAAAGGTTGTTAAAAGGTATATAAGTGTCGAGCCCTGAGCTGAGCGGAGGAAAAGAAAAAGAAAAAAAGGAGAGAAAAAGAAAGGAAAAGGGAAAAAAGACAAAAAAGCGAAAATAAGGTAAAAATAGGTCTAAAATAGCTTAAATTGCATTGAAATAGGCTAAAAACAGCAAAAATTTTGCAATGATGGCGTCATAATAGGTAAAAAATGGCGTCATATTTTTAGGTACTTTTTCATTTTTCCGCGGGGGGGGGGCAATACAACGGGGGGCATGGGCAAATCCTCCAATAATATGGGGGGTCATTTTCAAACCGTGCAAAGGTCATGCGATATCAGTTCCGAGGAAACAGAGGCAGACTCCTTCAAAAAAATTTTGAGAAGAAAAACACGCTTGTGATCGTTTTAGATGTGCGTTTTTCGAAGGGCAGGTAGAGAAAGCGACGGGCGGGGGTGGGAAGAAGCTCCAGAGCTCCTTTCTCTCCGCTCGTCTGCCTTACAGACACGCTGACGTTCCGGTTCAAGTGGGAATAAGCCGGGAGTTCCTCACAGTACAGGACCAGAGAAAACACAGCGTCCTACTCACGGAAATGGTACTGGATTGCAATTGGTGAGTTGGTTTACCGTATACTGAAAGGCACTCACATCAAAAAGGTGAGAAAGGGGTGGGGGAGTGGAGGGTTGAGTGCTCATTTAGTTCTAAAAGATTACCTCCGCCAATAGGTGGGCAGTCTCCCGGATTTTGTGGGATATACCCGAACCCTAAATTTGGAGGGGGATGCCCCAAAAACTTTTTTGGTGGTACAAGTAGCCCGTGTCAGCCATACGGATGACAAATAAATTTTCCCGCATTTTTTATATTTATTTGCTAATTATTTTTTTTTTCAAAATTCAACCCTTTTTTATGCCATTCCCGTGACTGTAAGCTTTACAGTGATACCTAGTTATTCACTCTAATTTTAGTTGGGGAGAAGGCATACATGGGCACTGGGGGGGTTGGGGGGATTAACCCCCCAAATTTTGAGAAGGGGGTTTAACCCCCCCCCACTCAGAAGTGGGGGAGGGAGAAAAGGTTAACCCCACCCCCACCACAATTTTGGAAAAATGAAGAAAAAAGTCTTTAAAATGACTTCTAACTGCCTCCAAACTTAAGTTTTAAGGTCAAAATGAATGTTTTAAGCAATAAAAAGCTCAAAAATGCAATAAAAAGGGCTTTTTGACCAAAAATTAGCGTTTTTTACCTATTTTTCCTTCAAAATCGAAAAACGATATGGGTAAAATGCACTCCAGAAAAAAAAAACGATATGGGTATTTTGCGTTTCTCGGATTTTAACCCCCCCCCCTAATTTGGGGTTTAACCCCCCACTCCGGACCAACTTGCCTATGTATGGGAGAAGGGTGTTTTCCTCTTTTGGTGAAAATATGTTGTCCAGCATAAAGATGTTGGTGTTAATTTTTTACTAATTTCAACCACCTTATGATGCTCCCTGAACTATAAGGTTTCCCATAATATCTCATTTATCCTAATTTTTTCTGTGGTTGGGGAGGAAGGTTCTTCCATTTTTGGGAAAAATATGTTGTCCAATATAAAGATGTCCCTGTTATTTTTTTTAAATTTTAATCATTTATGACATTCTCCAGACTGTAAGCTTTGCAGTGATACCTCACTTAGCCCAATCCGTTTTGTGGTTGAGGAGAAGGGTCCTCCCTTTTGGTGAAAATGCGTTGTGCGGCATAAAGATGTCCTTGTTATTAATTTTTTTAAAAATTCAACCCTTTTATAACATTCCTTGACATTTAAACTTTGCAATGATATCTTATTTAGCTCAATCCTTTTTGTGATTAAGGAGAAAGGTCATTCCTCCTTTTAGTAAAAAAACGTTGTCCAGCATAAAGATGTCCATAAACATGATATTCTGGCTTCACAATGGCGAATTACTCTTACCAATAAGTTTGAGGCAGTTTGAAGTTAAAAATTTGTTCAACTTTCAAAGTCCATAGGGCCCTGTTTTTGTTAAAATGTGTTGTCCAACCAAAAGATGTCCATGCATTTTTTTTGGAATTTCAACCCCTTTATGACCATAGATGAACACGGTCAAAAACCTAGGGGGGTGTTTACCCCGGGTAAACGACATTTCAAAATCTAGGGGGTCGAATCCCCCCTAGCTTTCAAGGGGGGGTCGACCCGGGGTGGAAGATTTTGAAACCTAGAGGGGGGTCAGGTGGGGTCCAATTTTCGAAACAAAATACTTTTAAACCATTAAATGTTTAATAATAGTTTTTTATAAAATAATTATATATTTTATTGAATAAAAAGCAATATTTAGGTATAAAAAAGGTGTAAAAACATGAATTTATGTTAAAAATTCACGTTTTTGGAAGAAAATTTAGTATAAAAAAATTCTTAAAATTTTCTTAAGAAGGGAGGGGGGGTCAGTTTTCAAAATCTAGAGGGGGGTCAGGGGTACAAAAATCAAAAATTTGGGAAGAAGGGGGTGGGGCCCTGGATTTTTTATCTAGGGGGAGCCCAAAATTTCGAGGCTAGGGGGAGGTGGACCCATAGGTGGGTTGGGGGGGTTATACCCCCCCCCCAAAATTTCGGATTTTGCTGACACCCCCCCCCCCCCCCCTAAATTTGGGGTACCCGGTGACACCCCCCCACCCAAATTTTCCTACCTGAGAAAAATTTTTAAGTGTTATAAAATGACTAAAAAAAAATTTTCCGCGCTTCGCGCGGAGAGTTAATTGTTAATTGATAAATTTATCTTAGTTTTTCAATTACAAATCGATTATCCCATTCAGTAGTTAAGGTATACAGTTTAATAAAACTACTATAAACACTATTATCCTTTAATTAACGTTTTAAACGCACGTTTTAAATGTGTAGGTATAAGAAACCTTAAATTTTGTAATAAGTATCATCTGGAATTAAAATTTCAAGTGTATTTTAGCGCCTTAAATTAAAAATTTTCTCCCCCGGAGGCATTCTGCCCCCCAGACCCCCCTTCAGGGTTAGTAGGGCCCCCAGACCGCCCCCATCGAAATGAAATCCTGGGCACGCCACTGCAAAAGGGGGGTCTGTCTAACCCCAAATTTATCCCTTTGCCGACCTAAAAGAGGTGTCTAGACCCCCCTGGCTACGCCCATGTATGTATATAATCTTTAATTAAATATAAGATTATGGATTAAAAAGTTTGTGATACTTGACTTTATAATCAAGACAATAATATTATTATTCTGTTTTTACGTAATTATTAAAAAAAACTATGATTTCTAATCTAATTATAAGAATATATAAACACATTATTAATAAAAGAATTAAAAAATAAAATTTGTAAATTGCAATAAGGTCTTATTTCAATTTTACACAGTTTTAAAGCGTTTATAAGCTTGTTTTACGTTTTTTTACACGTTTTCAGCCCATTTTAAGGCAGTGCGGAAATATTGGGTATACCCCCCTGAAAATTCGGGTCTTGCCGGACACCCCCCCCCCCTAAAATTTGACCCCCCTATACCCCCCCAAAATCCAAGAGGCTGCCCACCTATGGGTGGACCCTACCCTACCCCCCCCTTTGTTCGTCTATGTTTATGACATTCCCCTGTTTGTAAGCTTTGCAATGATATCTCATTTAGCCCAATCCTTTTGCTGGTTGGGGAGGAAGGTCGTTCCTCTTTTTAGTGAAGAAACGTTGTCCAGCATTAAGATGTCCATGTTAGTTTTACCAAAAAACATGACATTTTGGTTTTACATTGGATAATTACTCTTATCAATAAGTTCGAGCCAATTCAAAGACAAAAAAATTTCGATTTCCAAAATCCATAGGTTTTCCCTTTTTGTGAAAATGTTTTGTCCAGGCTAAAGATGCCCATGCAAATTTTTTTTTTAAATTTCAATCTCTATGACATTCTCCGGACCGCAAGCTTTGCAATGATATCTCATTTAGCCCAATCCCTTTTGTGGTTGGTGAGCAAGGTAATTCCCTTCTTTAATAAAAAAACAACGTTGTCCAGTATAAAGATGTCCATGTTCATTTTTCCGAAAATCATGATATTCTGGCTTTACATTGCCTAATTACTCTTTCAATAAGTTTGAGCCAATTCTGAGTCAAAAAAATTTTTAAGTTCCAAAATCCATTGGTGAAAACGCGTTGTCCCAGTATAAAGATGTCCATGTAAGTTGTTTCAAAATTTCAACCCCCTTGCGACATTCCCTGGGATATAAGCTTTCCATCGATACCTTATTCACCTTAATCAGTTGGGTGGTTGGGAGGAGTTAGGAAACACACACACATACACAGAGAGAGAGAGACGTTACGTCTATTTATATACAGATACCTCAAATACTTCATTTTTAACGTTTTTAGTACAGGGACCCCCCGAATTTTAGGTGGGTATGTCGGCTATAATCGGCATTTTTGAGGGTATAAGCCCCTGCCCCTGCAAACCTATGCCTCCACCCATGGGCGTAGTCAGGATTTCGGAAATGGGGAGGTCCAACCCTGAACAAACTTTCCGAAAGGGGGGGGGTCCGGGAGGGTCCAAATCTTAAACGTTATAAAAGGGCTAAAAAAAATTTTCCGCGCTTTGCACGAAGTGTTATTACCTTGTTTATGTCACATACTTAATTATTTTCATATTATTCAATAAAAATAAATCTATAAAACCAAGAAAAAAATTTTTACAAACAATTTTGTAGGTTCTTTGAAATTTTCGATTTTCAAAACCCTAACAACTAAAAAAAGAAAACATGGAATTACAGCTGAGCAATGCAAAGTGCGAGAAAATGGTTTTAAAACTACTTCTCCTAACCTTTGAGTTTTTAATCCCACTATATAACAATCTAAAGAAGGGGTCTATCGTGGTCGTATCAAGATTACAAAACAGAGTAACACAAATTTGGAAGTGAAGATCAACTAAAACGTTAATAATGGGGTGGATTCAGCGTGGTCATATCAAGATTACAAAACAAACTAACACAAATTTGAAAGTGGAGAGTATTATATCTAATTGAGCGCTGAGCGGAGCGAAGCGCGAGAAAAATTTTAAAAAATAACCCTTTTAGACACCCAAATTTTTATCCTTGGCGACCCAAAAAGGGGGGTCTCACCTCAAATTTTTTCCTTTGCCGACCCAAAAGGGCAGGGACGTAGCCAGAGTTTCATTTTGGGGGGGGGGAATTGTAATACAAAAAAAATTTCGGGGGGGGGGTCCGCCCCCCCCCCCCGGGAAATTTTGGGGGGGGGGCGGAGTTTTTGAAAACGTTAAGAAGCAGGGATAAACGTAGATAAAGCTGTATAATACACTGTTTTTGGCCTAATAACCTATTATCTAATGTTTTTAGCGGTAAAAACATGTTTTCTTAGTTAAAAACTACATAAGCACACATTGGCAGAGCCTGGATTTTACAAAAAAGGAATTTAGAGACGTTAGTTTCAGACCCCTTGGCTAAACCCACATTGTAAACCAAAGCACATGAGCAGCATCTCGGCTCCATGTGTTCTAGGGTACCTACCTATATGAAAAAAATCCGAGCCAATGCTATAGGCGGCAGGAAAATTTAAGAGGGGGGGAGGTACATAAATCAACCAATATGATTTTTTGTTTTGCTTTCTTTGTAGTACTTATGACTTATAAAAATTATTGTACTAACTTTGAAATAACATTAGCATCAGGAAACATAAATAACGAGACATATATGTATGTATACTATAGAAAGTGACCGCTGAGCGAAGCGAAGCGGAACAAATTTTTGGTTTTTGGGGGTCCGTTGGGGTACTAAAATTATTTTAAAGTTTGTCTCGCTAATCGCTCGGCGTTAGAAAATTTTGAATTTTTAGCCTCTGAAAACCCCCAAATTTTACTATCTGGCGACCATTTCGGGGGGGGCGGCCGCCCCCCTCCCGCCCAACCACTATCCTTATTTTTCCTCCTGTCCGACCGTTTCGGGGGAGGGCGGCCGCCCCCCCCCCTGCCCCCTCCCCTGGCTACTTCCCTGCAAAAGGGGGGTCTCTAGACCCCCCCTGGCTACGCACGCCATGCCTCCACCCCTAAAATAAATGTAAATCCTTCGTCCCCCCAAAATTTTTAATATTTTAATCCAGAACCACCTCACCCTAGAATTTCAAATCCCTTTTCCCTTTTTCGCCACCCTAAGAAATATTTAAGTTCCTACCAACTGTTTTTATTCTAAATCTTCTTCCAAAAATGTGAATTTTGAACATGGTATCTTTACTAACTTTATACCCTTTGTAAGTACGGAGTGCTTTAGGGCTGTCTTGTTGATGATTAAAATTAAAATTGTTAGGTTGTTGCATGGCGTTTTAAAGACAGAAATAAGTAGTAAAATAGATTTAATCTACGTTTTAACTTGATAAAATTTAGGCCTTCGTCAGGAAATTTCAACTTAAGTTGAAAACTTAAGTGGTTACTTATTTCTGTCCTTAAAACGCCATACAACAACCTAACAATTTTAATTTTTTTACTCTTTGGCTTTTTTATAGCTACATCTCTTATTTAATCAAAATGTACCATCGTATAAAAAACAATGATTTACAAATTTCTTTACATTTGACCCATAGGTGAGTAAGGGGGAAGGGTGGGGGTTATATTCCCCACTCAAAAAATCACATAAGCACCGATAATCCGTTCTCGTGCTAAGAATTGGGAATAGCCTGCCTGGAGGTAAACACCCTCCTTAAAACATCGAGGTCCTAAAACTAAACATCCTAAACATGGGCTATTAGGTTAATGCAATTTGGAGACAACTAATCAGCCACGTACAAAATTTGGGGGGTTCGGTATACCCCCCTCCCAATTTAAGAGGAGTGGGGGTCGAGTTTACAGGCTGGCCACCTATTAGTGTAAGCCCCAAACCCTCTGAGTTTCAAATTTAACAAACATCCAGACCTGTGCACTGTCCCCCCGCCCCCGGGGTTATTGGAGGAGGCAAAAAAACGGAAGTGTGGAAAGCAGGGAAGACAGAAAAAAAAGAGAAAAAAGAAGAAGAAAGGGGATAAAAGAACAAAAAAAAATCGAAAATAAGCTAAAAATAGATCTAAAATGGCTTAAAATGCATTGAAATAGGCTAAAAACTGCAAAAAAATGTCGCGATGATGGCGTCGTAATTGGTAAAAAAAATGGTGCCATAATTTTTGGGTACTTTTCATTTTTAGACGTCGGGGAATAAAACGGGAAGGTGGGCAAATCCTCCAATAAAATGGGGGCATTTCCAGACCGTGCACAGGTCTGAATATCTCCGCTTAAAAATTGGTAGTTCCCATTCTGCATGGGAAAGTTGGTCTGCAGTGTGTGGGAGGGGTTAAATTCAAATTTAAAGTAGGTAAAATCCGAAAAACGCATTTTACTCTTATCGTTTGTCGATTTTGAAGGAAAAATGTGTTTTAGGCTAAAACGCTAATTTTAGGCTAAAACACTCATTTTGACCTCAAAACTTAGGTTTGGAGGCAGTTAGAAGTCATTTTAAATTAAAGACATTTGTTTCTGCATTGTTCCTAAATTGGGGGTTAATCTTTTCTCCCCCCCCCCACTTCTGAGTTAGGGGTTAAAACCCCTTATCTTAGAATTTAAGGGGGTTAAAACCTCCCCCCAATCTTCCTCCCGTGCCCATGTATTGTTTCCGCTCCCCCCTCCCTGCGTACAAGTCAAAGTGGACCTCGGGTAAACAAACATCACAAGCAGCTACCAGGACAGTGCTCACCTATGCTTTGCAGTAAAACAGAATAAAATCTACGAGTAGAATCGGGGAATTTATGTATCTATTATTATTTGTTGTAGATTTTTAAAATTTTTGCGTATTTCTTTTCTTGCCATGATAATACCAAAAATATAATATACCGAAAAATGTGCAACTCCTATATAAAAAAGTACAGAAAAGGTGGCCTTTATAATGAGCCTCTCCATTCCAAATGGACACTCTGAACTATAATGGCATAGTAGCCATTTTAATTGGCGAGTTAAAATGGAGAGGAAGCTACTATAATAGCCATTTATTGACTTAATTTCACTTTGATATATACTCACAAGTCTACAACTCTTCCGGGCCGCACGAGTTTCTGCGTGTTGGACAGTATTAGACCAACACGGGAAAAGGCCACCTTTTTCTGTACTTTTTTATATAGGAGTTGCACATTTTTCGGTATATTATATATTTTTGATAATACTATATGGATTTTATTATAAGGCGCAAAATTCCGTCTCCGTATCCGAATAATCCCAGCTGCATGCCGTTTAGCTATTCCTCCCATTTTCCGGAGAGGGCCGCCGAGGTGCGGTTGGGATCGGGACAAGGGGACCTTCTCAACTGCTGTCCAATACAATAAAAAAGGAGCGGGAGGATTCGGAGGAAAAGTGGCTTTGGAAGGTGGGTTTCCTGTCATTGTTTGTTTGTTTGTTTTCTGGCGTTCAGTGTTTAAAATTAAAAGCTAATGGTGAAAAGCCAGTCATAGACTGCAGGGTTCACCTCCCCTAGCCTCAAAATTTTGCTTTGAGAAAAAAAACTAGGGCCCCTCCAACTTAATTTTTCTTCAAAAATGTGAATTTTTACACAAATTCATGTTTTTACACCAATCTACTAAATATATTGTCTTCAATTCAATAAATGTAGTATTACTCAAGAAAACTATTACTAAACATTTAATGGTTTGAAAGTATTTGTTTTGGAAAACTTGACTTGCACCTACTCCTCTAGGTTTCAAAATCCTTCTATCTTGGTTGACTCCTCCCCCTGGCCCCTAGAAAACTAGGGAGGGTCGAACTGACCCCTAGATTTTGAAATGTCATTTACCCGGAGTAAACACCCCCCTAGCTTTTTGACTGTGTTCATCTATGGAGCCAGTAAGGTTGGACTCATAGGTGGGCAGCTTTCTGGATTTCTTTGGGGGTTGTCCCAAAAATTTTTAAGTATACAGCGTTTTTAGTATCTGGGGTACTCATGGGCGTGGCCAGGAGGGTCTAGTGGGTCTAGACCATACATGGGCAAGTTGGTCCGGAGTGGGGGGGGTTAAACCCCAAATTAAGGGGGGGGGGTTAAAATCCGAGAAACGCAAAATACCCATATTGTTTTTTTCTGGAGTGCATTTTACCCATATCGTTTTTCGATTTTGAAGGAAAAATGATAATTTTAGATCAAAAATCCTTTTTTATAGCATTTTTGAACTTTTTATTGTTTAAAACATTCATTTGGACCTCAAAACTTAAGTTTGGAGGCAGTTAGAAGTCATTTTAAAGACATTTTTTTTCTTCATTTTTCCGAAATTGGGGGGGTTAAATTTTTCTCCCCCCACTTCTTAGTGGGGGGTGAACCCCACTTTTCAGAATTGGGGGGGGGGTTAACCCCCCCCCAACCCCCCCCCCGTGCCCATGTGTGGTCTAGACCCCCCTTTTGGGGCGGCAAAGGGAAAAATTTGGGGCAAAACCCCCCTTTTGAATCGCCAAGGTAAGGCCATTTTTTTAAAAATTTTCTCGCGCTTCGCTCCGCTCTGCGCTCGATTAATTTTATAGTATCCACTTCCAAATTTGTGTTACTTTGTTTTGTAATCTTGGTATGACCACGCTGGACCCACGCCATTCTTTATGTTTTAATAGGTCTCCACTTCTAAATTTGTGTTACTTTGTTTTGTAATCTTAATACAACCACGCTGGACCCCCCTTTAGATTGTTATATAGTGGGATTAAATATTTAAGGGTTAGAAGAAGTTTTTTTAAAAACATTTTTTCGCACTTTGAATTGCTCAGCTGTAAATCATTGTACTCATTTTTTAGTTGTTATTGTTTTGGAAATTAACAATTTTGAGAGGTATCAAATTGTTTGTAAAAATTTTTTTCTTGTTTTATGGACTTTTTTTTGAATAATAAGAAAATAATGAAGTATAAAAAAATTGATTCTTAACAATAAAGGTATCTATGTCAAGTAAAAAGTAGCTGCTTTTTTGAGTGCATTATTTTCTAACTTAATTATACCCATTGAGCAATCTTAATAAACGAAAAGAACGCCATTTTGTGGCGTTTTGTGGGCCGGGCAGGGGTATAAGGTTTTTACAGAAAATCATCAAAAACAAAAAAGTTTAAGTGTGTACCGCACCTTTTACAAAAAGTTTAAAATAGTTAAGATAATTTATTAATTAATATAATTAGTCAATTAAAAATAAATTATTGGTATTTTAGAGAGGCGGGAAGAGGTTCCGGGGGTAGCTTACTGCTGCAAATCTTCTCCCGGCAGTCAGTCATGATGGAGGCTCTGCTCAATTCCTGTTTAGATGCAGCAGAAGTGGACTTAGAGGTGGAGGAGGAAAGCGCCGCCCGCTCATCCGACGACGGGAATACCGCCGATGAGAACTCTTTCCAAGGTAAGCTAGCAATTAGCAAACATCATGGGGGATAGGGTATAAAATTAGGAGTTTATTATCAGGTTTTAAGAAGAATTACTTCCAAGGTACGTCATTGGTAAACCACAAGAGGGAAAGGCGTAGATGAACAAGGGGAGCGTTCTCCCTTCTTAACCACGAAATTTCGCCTCCCCTTCCCCTCTTAGAAAGAAATTCATCAGAGACCTTTCCCTTAAGGTCGAACACTACAGTTCCAAAAATTTCTTTGATTTTTACCAAAAACAACCACTCGAGGGTTTTCGGGGGTCCTGATTACGAATCCGAACTTCGTTTTTTGATTTGACCCGTTAAGGGGCGCTAGGGGGGGTTGCCGACTTCCCCTCAGAGGGACACTCTGATTCCACCCCGGTTTTACTTCAAAACCACCTCAAAACACGTACTCGGAATTGAATACAGTATTGAATAATGTTCATTTTTTTTTAATAAAAAAGTTAAAATTAAAAAATAAAGTTAAAAAAAACGCATTTTTTGGTGTTAAAAATTAACTCCCCCGTTGATATGCTGAGTCCTACGCCCTAACCACTCGGCTACTGCTCCGTCTCTGTACCTTAGTTAAAAAGTACTTTTAAACGAACGTTTCCAAATGTTGTTTCCCGACGTCAAATCAAATTCATCCATTGCAATAATATTATGGAAATTTGTTTACGAACCGATTTTAACAAACTATATATAAAAATGGAGAACTCAACAAGTTAGAAACATTGGCGTTGTTTATTTAAAAATCGTATAGAGTATTTACTGAGAAATTAGGCTCCAAAATTAATAAAATTTCTCAAAAACTCTTCAAAATGTCGGGTTTTCTCGGGTTATTTCTATACGATTTTGCTGAAAACAACAGGAAAGTTTTATCTACTCGTCTTCTAATTACGTACAAAAACTTTTTAAAATCCACACGCACAAAAAAATTTTATATGTCATTTTGTGAAAAAAACCTGCGATTCGTCGGAATCCCCTTTGTGGACCATTCCCACAGCTTATTTTTAATTTTCATGTTTCATCAAAATATAAAAAATAAATATTCAAGACATGAGGATTAATACAGTATGTAGTTTATAGAAATTGGTTACAGCTGTAATGAATAGCGTCTGTACTAAGTTTGTGCGGTTTTTTTGTAGTGTTCTACCTTAAATGTTTAGAATTTTTCACCCTAAACTTCCTCGAATTTTAAATCAAAAAACGTTTTTCCATCTATAACTACTTTAAGTTTCATGGTTTTTTATTAACACATAGAAAAAAAAGTTGAAAAAAAAATCGTTCTTTTCTCGTAATTAAAAAAAATTAGTGATAATTTAAAATTTTAAGCCTTTTCCTGTATTTTTAAAGTATAAATTTCAGTTTTAATGTATTCTACACAACTTTTTACCCCAGAAAAGTTATTTCTTGCAATAATTTTGGATTTATTAAAATTTGTGCGTAGAGAGAAAAAAAGTTTAAAAAAAATCCTTTTTTCTTTTTTTTTATGTCTATAATTATAATTTTTTGTCAATTTTAGAGCTACAAAAACTATTTTTTATTGATATTTTTCGCATATTTTTACCCCAGAAAAGCAGTTTGGAAAAATATTTTTATCAGTTTAGTGATTTTATGAATATTTTTAATCTTTTGGCATTATAATAGTGAGCAAAAAAATATGAATTTTGAAATTTTGTTTTTACCAGAACATTAACAATTTTCGTGGTTAAGGTTCTGTTTTTGAACTCGGGAAATATTTTTAACAAAACCGCACAAAATTTAAATAAATAAAAAACAGTGATGAAATTTTTTTTTGTTTTTTGTTCCGAATAATAAATTTAACATTTTTGTAAAATGCCCAATATGACAAATAATTTAATTTAAATGCCGTTTTTTATATGTTTTTGAAGTTAAAACACACTTTTAGAACTTGTTATTAAATTTTAAGTGATTTTCATGGTGTGTTTTTTTTGGAAAAAAGCACTCAAATTTGTTTACAGCGTTTTTTTTAAAAAAGAAACACCCTATTATAAAAAATTGGTGCGACTAGGTCAAAAACCAAGGTTACCTTGTGAAAGAGCGGGTCTTAATCGTTTAGGATGTTAATTTCATGCATGTAGCTCTAAAAGGTCAAAAATAACAATATTCCAAACACAGCAAAAAATACTAATATTCCAAACACAGTATAGGTGAACTCGTTTTCGAGAGAAAAAAAAATATCATATATTTCAAATTTTGGGGTTAAAATAGGTTTTAAAAAAACAACTTTTCAACCTAATTTTTAGCGTAGTTTTCATTAAGACCTTTAAAATCGAGTTTTGAGTTGTACTCAAGGAGACAGACCTGTGCACGGTCTCAAAAAGTACCCCCGCTTTATTAAAGGATTTGCCCCCCGCCCGTTTTATTGCAAACCCCCGCCAAGAAATGAAAAAAGTACTCTAAAATTATGACGCCATTTTTGACCTATGATGGCGCCATCATCGCGAATTTTTTTTGCAGTTTTTAGCCTATTTCAATGTGTTTTAAGCCATTTTAGACCAGGGACGTACCCAGAGTTTTATTTTGGAGGGAGGGCAGATTTTAATTTTTAAGCCCCCCCCCAAAATTAGGGGGGGGGCGAGCCCCCCCTTTAATTTTTTAAAAACGTTAAAAAAGCAGGGATAAACGTAAATAGATCTGTATAATACGCTGTTTTTAGCCTAATAATGTATTATTTAATGTTTTTAGCGGTAAAAACATGTTTTCTTAGTTAAAAAATTACATTAGCACACATTGGCAGAGCATTAGGGCCCGACCGCACCGGGATTTTTCGGTCCGGCCGGACCAAACCGGACTTTCAAAAAGTCCGGACCGGACCGGACCAGACCGGATCATAGTAATAATTTAATATGTATATATTTGATACATATATGTAGATATAATTTATAATATATCATTTTGAAGAGGTTTCAAGTCTATAAACAAAACTTTAACCAAAATAGCTAATTAAAAATTTACTAAAATCAAGGCAAAATATTGGAAACAATACAATATGCCAACAAAACAAAATAGCAATAATGAAACAACAAAAAGCTAATAATAATCAATGTAACAGAAGCCAATAAAAGCATATTCAGTCTTGAAGACAACTAATAATATTCAAACTTTGTAATTCAGAGATTTTAAGTTGTATTTCAAAAATACTAGTTTTTCCACATTCTCTGGCTTTAAGGATGCTCTGTCACCTTCTGAAATCAATTGAGCCACTTTAAAAGATCTCTCACTTGCCACAGAGGCGCAAGGTGCTGACAGATACTTTTTTGCCATCTAAATAAGTGATGGGAGCATTTTCTGGAAATGGAGTCTGCCTCTGGAAGATATCAGATATTTTCATTTGCTTTTTAGTTGCAGGTTCCTCCAAATCTTCCAAAATGTACAGACTTTCCTTCTCTGTAGCTTTCACTTTCTTTTCCTCTTCCTTCAATTTCTTCAATTCTTGCAGACTCTTGTATTCCCTGGGATGGGAGGTTTGAAGATGACGCCATAATGGACTGGTACTATAAGATTTTGGATCATTCCCTCTTTTGTATTCTGTGGACTTGGGCAGACACAATTGACAAATGGCCTTTGTCTCATCCTCAGGCTTTACCTTGAAATGTTTCCAAACCATTCCCATTACACTCATCTTTCTTTCTTGCCTTTAACTACAATTAAAATTTATGTATGTATTTAACAACCTTTAAAGACAAAAACCATAAACGCGCCAACACAATGAAGAAATAGATTAGCACAGCAAGAATAATGAAACACAGATTATAAACACTAATTATCATAAAGCAAAGCCAGGAAAAACAAATTTGCATATTGATGGGGAGTATTATAGGTTACACCGAGAGGATAAGAGTAAAAAAGAATATAAGAAAAGAATAAAAGAATACCTAGTTAGATACATTATAGTAAGTACAAGTGACATATTTAACGAAACAAACTGCCATCCAAACTGAATAAATCAAGTAAGTAGGAAGCATCTAAAGATTCTGAAAGACAGAATACATACATGTGTGATATTTGTGATACAAAGAGTCGCCAGGTTGTGATAAAAAGCATAAGTGATGATTTTAAATAAAGGTTAAAAGCATAAAAACAGAAGATTTAAGCTTATAATCACCAAAACAATTAATAAAATCAACAAAACTGTAATAAAATATAAAAAAAGAATTTAAAATAAAATAAAATATATTTAAAAAAAAAAAATGAAAAACCCTTCAAAAAAAAAAAAAGCCCGCCAAAAAAAAACGTCCGGCCCGGCCCGGACTGGACCAAAAATGGCCGGATATCTGGCCTCGGCCGGACCGGATATCCGGTCAGGCCCTACTTAAAACCAGAGAATGTGGAAAAACTAGCATTTTTGAAATACAACTTAAAATCTCTGAATTAAAAAGTTTAAATATTATTAGTTGTCTTCAAGACTGAATATGCTTTTATTGGCTTCTGTTACATTAATTATTATTAGCTTTTTGTTGTTTCATTATTGCTATTTTGTTTTGTTGGCATATTGTATTGTTTTAATATTTTGCCTTGATTTTAGTAAATTTTTAATTAGCTATTTTGGTTAAAGTTTTGTTTATAGACTTGAAACCTCTTCAAAATGATATATTATAAATTATATCTACATATATGTATCAAATATATACATATTAAATTATTACTATGATCTGGTCTGGTCCGGTCCGGGCCGAACTTTTTGAAAGTCCGGTCCGGTTCGGCCGGACCAAAAAATCCCGGTCCGGTCGGGCCCTAGTAACCACCCCCCCTAGCTTCCCCGACCGTGCTCACCTATGCATGATAGTCTATACAAAAATGATGCGAACTGGCGATAAAACTTAAACTTTGAAAGGTCATATCAAATAACGCGAGGTAGAATGCAGACCTGTGCACTGCCCCCTGGGTTTTATTGGGGGGGCAATTCCAAAACGGGGGGGCAACTTTTTTAAAACGGGGGACGCAAGCAGGGGAGAAAGAAAAAAAAAGAAAAAAAGGAAAAAAAAAGAGAAAAAAAGAAGGGAAAAGGGAAAAAAGGTACAAAAAAGCGAAAATAAGGTAAAAATAGGTCTAAAACAGGGACGTAACAAAAGGGGGGGGGAGTGGGGGAAAATGGTTGCCAGATAGTAAAATTTGGGGGTTTTCAGAAGCTAAAAATTCAAAATTTTCTAGTGCTTCGCTAATCGCTTGGCGTCAAACTATAAAATAATTTTAGTACCCCAATTGACCCCCAAAAACCAAAAAATTTTTCTATAGTATACATACATATCTCGCTATTTATCTTGCCTAATGCTAGTTATTTTAAAATTAGAACAATAATTTTTATAAGTAATAAGTACTACACGGAAAGCAAAACAAACAATCATATTGGTTGATTTATGTACACCCCCCCCTGCTAAATTTTCTAGCCGCCTATAGCATTGGCTCGGATTTTTTTCATATAGGTAGGTACCCTAAAAAACATGGAGTCGAGATGCTGCTCATGTGCTTTGGTTTACAATGTGGATGTAGAGAAGGGGTCTGAAAAGTCTCTAAATTCCTTTTTTGTGAAATCCAGGCTCTGCCAATGTGTGCTAATGTAATTTTTTAACTAAGAAAACATGTTTTTACCGCTAAAAACATTAAATAATACATTATTAGGCTAAAAACAGCGTATTATACAGATCTATTTACGTTTATCCCTGCTTTTTTAACGTTTTCAAAAATTAAAGGGGGGCTCGCCCCCCCCCAATTTTGGGGGGGGGCTTTGGTACTAAAATCTGCCCTCCCTCCAAAATAAAACTCTGGGTACGTCCCTGGTCTAAAATGGCTTAAAACACATTGAAATAGGCTAAAAACTGCAAAAAAAATTCGCGATGATGGCGCCATCATAGGTCAAAAATGGCGTCATAATTTTAGAGTACTTTTTTCATTTCTTGGCGGGGGGGGCAATAAAACGGGCGGGGGGCAAATCCTTTAATAAAGCGGGGGGGCATTTCCAGACCGTGCACAGGTCTGTCTCCTTAAATACAACTCAAAACTCGATTTTAAAGGTCTTAATGAAATCTACGCCAAAAATTAGGTTGAAAAGTTGTTTTTTTTAAAACCTATTTTAACCCCAAAATTTGAAATATATGATATTTTTTTTTTCTCTCGAAAACGAGTTCACCTATACTGTGTTTGGAATATTAGTATTTTTTGCTGTGTTTGGAATATTGTTATTTTTGACCTTTTAGAGCTACATGCATGAAATTAACATCCTAAACGATTAAGACCCGCTCTTTCACAAGGTAACCTTGGTTTTTAACTTATTCGCACCAATTTTTTATAATAGGGTGTTTCTTTGTTTGGAAAAACGCTGTAAACAAATTTTAGTGCTTTTTCCCAAAAAAACACCATGAAAATCAGTTACAATTTAATAACAACTTCTAAAAGTGTGTTTTAACTTAAAAAACATATAAAAAACGGCATTTAAAATAAATTACTTGTCATATGGGGCATTTTACAAAAATGTAAAATTTATTATTCGGACAAAAAACAAAAAAAAATTTCATCACTGTTTTTTATTTACTTAAACTTTTGTGCGGTTTTGTTAAAAATAATTCCCGAGTTCAAAAACAGAACCTTAACCACGAAAATTGTTATGTTTTTGTAACAAAATTTCAAAATTCATATTTTTCTGCTCACTATTATAATGCCAAAAGATTAAAAATATTCATAAAATCACTAAACTGATAAAAATATTTTTCCAAACTGCTTTTCTGGGGTAAAAATATGCGTAGATTTAATAAAAATAGTTTTTGTAGCTCTAAAATTGACAAAAAATTATAATTATAGACATAAAAAAAAGAAAAAAGGATTTTTTTTAAACTTTTTTTCTCTCTACGCACAAATTTTAATAAATCCAAAATTATTGCAAGAAATAACTTTTCTGGGGTAAAAAATTGTGTAGAATACATTAAAACTGAAATTTTTACTTTAAAAATACAGGAAAAGGCTTAAAATTTTAAATTATCACTAATTTTTTTTAATTTCGAGAAAAGAACGATTTTTTTTCAACTTTTTTTTCTATGTGTTAATAAAAAACCATGAAACTTAAAGTAGTTATAGATGGAAAAACGTTTTTTGATTTAAAATTCGAGGAAGTTTAGGGTGAAAAATTCTAAACATTTAAGGTAGAACACTACAGAAAAAACCGCACAAACTTAGTACAGACGCTATTCATTACAGCTGTAACCAATTTCTATAAACTACATACTGTATTAATCCTCATGTCTTGAACATCATTTTTTATATTTTGATGAAACATGAAAATTAAAAATAAGCTGTGGGAATGGTCCACAAAGGGGATTCCGACGAATCGCAGGTTTTTTTCACAAAATGACATATAAAATTTTTTTGTGCGTGTGGATTTTAAAAATTTTTTGTACGTAATTAGAAGACGAGTAGATAAAACTTTCCTGTTGTTTTCAGCAAAATCGTATAGAAATAACCCGAGAAAACCCGACATTTTGAAGAGTTTTTGAGAAAATTTTATTAATTTTGGAGCCTAATTTCTCAGTAGATCTCTATACGATTTTTAAATAAACAACGCCAATGTTTCTAACTTGTTGAGTTCTCCATTTTTATATATAGTTTGTTAAAATCGGTTCGTAAACAAATTTCCATAATATTATTGCAATGGATGAATTTGATTTGACGTCGGGAAACAACATTTGGAAACGTTCGTTTAAAAGTACTTTTTAACTAAGGTACAGAGACGGAGCAGTAGCCGAGTGGTTAGGGCGTAGGACTCAGCATATCAACGGGGGAGTTAATTTTTAACACCAAAAAATGCGTTTTTTTTAAGTTTTTTTTTTAATTTTAACTTTTTTATTAAAAAAAATGAACATTATTCAATACTGTATTCAATTCCGAGTACGTGTTTTGAGGTGGTTTTGAAGTAAAACCGGGGTGGAGTCAGTGTCCCTCCTAGGGGAGTCGCAACCCCCCCCTAGCGCCCCCTCGGGGGTCAAATCAAAAAACGAAGTTCGGATTCGTAATCAGGACCCCCGAAAACCCTCGAGTGGTTGTTTTTGGAAAAATCAAAGAAATTTTTGGAACTGTAGTGTTCTACCTTAAGGGAAAGGTCCCTATGAATTTCTTTCTAAGAGGGGAAGGGGAGGCAAAATTTCGTGGTTAAGAAGGGAGAACGCTCCCCTTGTTCATCTACGCCTTTCCCTCTTGTGGTTTACCAATGACGTACCTTGGAAGTAATTCTTCTTAAAACCTGATAATAAACTCCTAATTTTATACCCTATCCCCCATGTTGTGTGCTAATGGCTAGCTTACCTTGGAAGTAGTTCTCATCGGCGGTATTCCCGTCGTCGGATGAGCGGGCGGCGCTTTCCTCCTCCACCTCTAAGTCCACTTCTGCTGCATCTAAACAGGAATTGAGCAGAGCCTCCATCATGACTGACTGCCGGGAGAAGATTTGCAGCAGTAAGCTACCCCCGGAACCTCTTCCCGCCTCTCTAAAATACCAATAATTTATTTTTAATTGACTAATTATATTAATTAATAAATTATCTTAACTATTTTAAACTTTTTGTAAAAGGTGCGGTACACACTTAAACTTTTTTGTTTTTGATGATTTTCTGTAAAAACCTTACCCCTGCCCGGCCCACAAAACGCCACAAAATGGCGTTCTTTTCGTTTATTAAGATTGCTCAATGGGTATAATTAAGTTAGAAAATAATGCACTCAAAAAAGCAGCTACTTTTTACTTGACATAGATACCTTTATTGTTAAGAATCAATTTTTTCGCTAAAAATACGAAGTGTAAAAAATAATGTTGAAAAAACTTAATCCTGATTTCGGCAATCATTTATATAACACCCAAAAATTATTGTACGGGCACACTATGTATGATTTTCAATGTTTTTTTTTTCATTAAAAATGATCTAATAAAGCATTCAGCAATTTTATTAAACAGATAATTGCTCACAAGGATTTGGAATATTTTTGTCCAAAAACAGGGTTTAAAGAGGATATTTTTTCAGTGTGGAACCTTCCCCAAATCCATCTATACCCAGAAGTTTAGCTAGCGCCAGCCATTCCCAAGCCCAACCATAAGTGAGCAGGGAGGAGGAAGGGTTGGGGGGGGGGGGTTTACCCCCCCAAATCCCGATTACAGCCGACACCCCCTCCCAACATTGGGAGTACCCCGGACACCTCCCTAAAATTTAGGGGTCCCAGCAGGGCCCGTGCCAGGATTTTTGAAAGGAGGGGGCCAGACTCTATAAAACTGAAAACGGAATATAAATGCGGCGCGAAGAGCCACATTTTGCGTCGCGAAGCGTCGCCAGGCGGACGCGAAGCGTCGCCATTAGGGCTTAAGTATCTATTTACATTGAATTCAAGGCAGCCAGACCGGCAGAATCCACTTTTGGCGTACCCCAAGACAGAAGGTAGGGAGAAGCAGGGTTCATAATGAAGTTACCTTCGCTTTTACCTCCCCCCACCCCCCTGGACCTACCTCATCTTCCTTATTTTTACCCCGGCCACCCAGAAAGGGGGGGGGGGGCATGGCCCCCCTGGCACAGGGCCTGGGTCCCAGTCATGAGCGTAGCCAGGATTTCGAAAGGGGAGGTGGATGTCCACCCCTGAACAAAATGTCGGAAACGGGGGGGGGGTCCAAATCCTAAACGTTATAAAAAGGCTAAAAAATTTTTCCGCGCTTTGCGCAGTGTTTATTCGTTTGTTTATGTTTATGTTTTATACTTCATTATTTTCTTATTATTCAAAAAAAAGTCCATAAAACAAGAAAAAAATTTTTACAAACAATTTAGTACCTTAAAATTTTTGATTTCCAAAACATCTAAAAAATGAGTACATTGACTTACAGCTAAGTAATGCCGAGTAAAAGAAAATATTTTTTAAATTACTTCCCTTAACCTTTATATTTTTAATCTTACTATGTAACAATCTAAGGGGGGGTCCAGCGTGGTCGTATCAAGACTACAAAACAAAGTAACACAAATTTAGAAGTGGAGACCAATTAAAACATTAATAATGGGGTGGGTCCAGGGTGTTCAAACAAAGATTACGAAACAAGGTAACACAAATTTGAAAATGGAGACCTATTAATTAAGCGCTGAGCGGAGTGAAGCGCGTGAAAATTTTTAAAAAATGGCATTCTAGACACACAAATTTTTATCTTTTGACGACCCGAAATGGGGTGTATACCCTTAAATTTTTCTGTTTGCCCACCCAAACGAGGGGTCTAGACCATACATGGGCACGGGGGGGTTGGGGGGGGGGTTAACCCTTCCAAATTCTGAGAAGGGGGTTTAACCCCCACTCAGAAGTGGGGGGGGGGGAGAAAAAGTTAACCCCCCCCAATTTTGGAAAAATGAAGAAAAAAAATGTCTTTAAAATGACTTCTAACTGCCTCCAAACTTAAGTTTTGAGGTCAAAATAAATGTTTTAAGCAATAAAAAGCTCAAAAATGCAATAAAAAGGGCTTTTTGACCTAAAATTAGCGTTTTTTACCTATTTTTCCTTCAAAATCGAAAAACGATATGGGTAAAATGCACTCCAGAAAAAAAAAACGATATGGGTATTTTGCGTTTCTCGGATTTTAACCCCCCCCCCCTAATTTGGGGTTTAACCCCCCCACTCCGGACCAACTTGCCCATGTATGGTCTAGACCCCCAGATCACCCCTGGCTACGACCATGGCCCCAGTACTAAAAACGCTGTATACTTAAAAATTTTTTTTGGGACAACCCCCAAAAAAAATCCCGGAGGCTGCCCACCTATGAGTCCAACCTTACTGGCTCCATAGATGAACACAGTCAAAAAGCTAGGGGGTGTTTACTCCGGGTAAATGACATTTCAAAATCTAGGGGTTCGTTCGACCCTCCCTAGCTTTCTAGGGGCCAGGGGGGGTCGACCCGGGGTGGAAGATTTTGAAACCTAGAGGGGGGTCAGGTGGGGTTAAATTTCCGAAACAAAATACTTTTAAACCATTAAATGTTTCATAATAGTTTTTATAAGATAATACTACATTTTATTGAATAAAAAGCGATGTTTAGGTATAAGAATGGTGTAAAAACATGAATTTGTGTTAAAAATTCACGTTTTTGGAAGAAAATTTAGTGGGAGGGCCCCTAGTTTTTTTTCTAGGGAGAGGGGGGGGGGGCAAAATTTTGAGGCTAGGGGGGGGGGTGAACCCCCTGTCCATCTATGACTGGCTCTTCACCAGTTACGCTTTTAATTTTAAACACTGAACGCCAGAAAACAAACAAACAAACAATGACAGGAAACCCACCTTTCCAAAGCCACTTTTTCCTCCGAATCCTCCGCTTCCTTTTTATTGTATTGGACGGCGGTTGAGAAGGCCCCGTTTTCCCGATCCGACCGCACCTCGGCGGCCCTGTCCGGAAAATGGAGGAATAGCGACGGCATGCAGCTGGGATTATTCGGATACGGAGACGGAATTTTGCGCCTTATAATAAAATCCATATAGTATTATCAAAAATATATAATATACCGAAAAATGTGCAACTCCTATATAAAAAAAGTACAGAAAAGGTGGCCTTTTCCCGTGTTGGTTTAATACTGTCCAACACGCAGAAACTCGTGCGGCCCGGACAGTTTTAGACTTGTGAGTATATATGAAGTGAAATTAAGTCAATAAATGGCTATTATAATAGCTTCCTCTCCATTTTAACTCGCCGAATTAAAATGGCTACTATGCCATTATAGTGGAGAGTGTCATTTAAATGGAGAGGCTCATTATAAAGGCCACCTTTTCTGTACTTTTTTATATAGGAGTTGCACATTTTTCGGTATATTATATTTTTGGTATTATCATGGCAAGAAAAGAAATACGCAAAAATTTTAAAAATCTACAACAAATAATAATAGATACATAAATTCCCCGATTCTACTCGTAGATTTTATTCTGTTTTACTGCAAAGCATAGGTGAGCACTGTCCTGGTAGCTGCTTGTGATGTTTGTTTACCCGAGGTCCACTTTGACTTGTACGCAGGGTGGGGGGAGCGGAAACAATACATGGGCACGGGAGGATGATTGGGGGGAGGTTTTAACCCCTTTAAATTCTAAGATAAGGGGTAACTACATGGGCAAGATTGGTCAAGAGTGGGGGAGGGTTAAACAAAGGAGGTGGGGAGGGGGGGGGGTTAAAATCCGAGAAACGCAAAATACCCATATCGTTTTTTTTCTGGAGTGCATTTTACCCCTTATTTTGATTTTGAAAAAAAAATAGGTAAAAAACGCTAATTTAAGGTCAATAAGCCCTTGTCTTTTTGAGCTTTCTATTGCTTGGACCTCATAGAATTTAAACACTTAAGTTTGGGGCAGTTAGAGTCATTTTAAGATTTTTTTTCTTCATTTTTCAAATTGGGGGGGTAACTTTTTCTCCCCCCACTTAGGGGGGGGGGGGGTTAAACCCCACTTCTGGGGAATTTAAGTTACCCCCCCCAACCCCCCCTTGCCCAGGGTAAGGATTTTAACCCCTAACTCAGAAGTGGGGGAGAAAAGATTAACCCCCAATTTAGGAACAATGCAGAAACAAATGTCTTTAATTTAAAATGACTTCTAACTGCCTCCAAACCTAAGTTTTGAGGTCAAAATAGTGTTTTAGCCTAAAATTAGCGTTTTAGCCTAAAACACATTTTTCCTTCAAAATCGACAAACGATAAGAGTAAAATGCGTTTTTCGGATTTTACCTATTTTAAATTTGAATTTAACCCCTCCCACACACTGCAGACCAACTTTCCCATGCAGAATGGGAACTACATGTTTAAGCGGAGATATTTCGGACCTGTGCACGGTCTGGAAAGTGCCATTTATTGGAGGATTTGCCCACCTTCCCGTTTTCTTCCCCGACGTCCAAAAATGAAAAGTACCCAAAAATTATGGCACCATTATTTTTACCAATTACGACGCCATTCATTGCGACATTTTTTTGCAGTTTTAGCCTATTTCAATGCATTTTAAGCCATTTTAGATCTATTTTTAGCTTATTTTCGATTTTTTTTTGTTCTTTTATCCCCTTTCTTCTTCTTTTTTCTCTTTTTTTTCTGTCTTCCCTGCTTTCCACACTTCCGTTTTTTTGCCTCCTCCAATAAAACCCCGGGGGCGGGGGGACAGTGCACAGGTCTGGATGTTTGTTAAATTTGGGTTTGGGGTTTGGGGTTTGGGGCTTACACTAATAGGTGGCCAGCCTGTAAACTCGACCCCCACTCCTCTTAAATTGGGAGGGGGGTATACCGAACCCCCCAAATTTTGTACGTGGCTGATTAGTTGTCTCCAAATTGCATTAACCTAATAGCCCATGTTTAGGATGTTTAGTTTTAGGACCTCGATGTTTTAAGGAGGGTGTTTACCTCCAGGCAGGCTATTCCCAATTCTTAGCACGAGAACGGATTATCGGTGCTTATGTGATTTTTTGAGTGGGGGAATAACCCCCACCCCTTCCCCCTTACTCACCTATGGGTCAAATGTAAAGAAATTTGTAAATCATTGTTTTTTATACGATGGTACATTTTGATTAAATAAGAGATGTAGCTTATAAAAAAGCCAAAGAGTAAAAAAATTAAAATTGTTAGGTTGTTGTATGGCGTTTTAAGGACAGAAATCAGTAACCGCTTAAGTTTTCAACTTAAGTTGAAATTTCCTGACGAAGGCCTAAATTTTATCAAGTTAAAACGTAGATTAAATCTATTTTACTACTTATTTCTGTCTTTAAAACGCCATGCAACAACCTAACAATTTTAATTTTAATCATCAACAAGACAGCCCTAAAGCACTCCGTACTTACAAAGGGTATAAAGTTAGTAAAGATACCATGTTCAAAATTCACGTTTTTGGAAGAAGATTTAGAATAAAAACAGTTGGTAGGAACTTAAATATTTCTTAGGGTGGCGAAAAAGGGAAAAGGGATTTGAAATTCTAGGGTGAGGTGGTTCTGGATTAAAATATTAAAAATTTTGGGGGGACGAAGGATTTACATTTATTTTAGGGGTGGAGGCATGGCGTGCGTAGCCAGGGGGGGGTCTAGAGACCCCCCTTTTGCAGGGAAGTAGCCAGGGGAGGGGGCAGGGGGGGGGGCGGCCGCCCACCCCCCAAACCGACGGACAGGCGGAAAAATAAGGATATTGGTTGGGCGGGAGGGGGGCGGCCGCCCCCAAAAAGGTTGCCAGATAGTAAAATTTGAGGGGTTTTCAGAGGCTAAAAA
>JASAMX010024594.1:0-27024 GCA_030248175.1 Microlaimidae sp. YZB2_3
TGCGTTTGCCGGGGCCGGGGCCGGGGCCGGGGTAGAAAGAATTGCGTTTGCCGGGGCCGGGGTGGAAAAAAAGTGCCGGGGCAAGCCGGGGCCGGGGCCGGGGCCGGGACCCCGGTCGATCCCTAGTATCTCTAGCTTTTTTAAGGTTAAGCTTTGTAACAAATTTTTATGATTTCAAAAAAGTTTACCAAGTGACGGCTCATACTGATAAACTATTCTAATATTACTCATTTTAGTTTTTTCAACTGGAATAAGTGCTATTAATGAGTTATCTTTAAACAAATTATCAAATTTAAATAAATCTAATCCTTTATTATAAAAAGGTGTTTTAGCATACATGTAATCAATAACTTTTTTAGAAGTAGGCACCAAATTACTATTAAACCTATAAGCAGCTATAGCAAAAACAGTTAATTTTATAAAACTAGAAAAACTAGAATTTTCAACTAAATTTATAAGTACTCTGAAGTTTTTAAGAGAAATAGCGATTAAATGGCGATAAATTGTGTAGCTACTAATATTATCATTTTTAAACTCGTGAATAATCTTTTTAATAAGGTCATGGTTAATAATACGATTATTCCTTTTAAGTCGAGAACGATTACGTTTACGATCACCATTAGGAAATCTAATACAAAAGTAAGGATGATTAACAAATTTTCCTGGATCTTTACTAAGTGAAATTATTCCGTAACCTTTAATTTTATCATTTAGACCAAACGGAAAAGCGGTACCAAGTGTTTTTATCCAAAAATCTTCGCGCTCCAAAAGTTGATTTTTGTTACAATTTTGCAAAACTTCTAAAACATTAATTTTCATATCCAAATGGGAATTTCCTTCAGAATTAAAATGCTTAACTAAAAAGCTTTTTTTTTGATTTTTGATAACATCTCCACGGTGTTCGTTAAAACGAATTTTGAGGATGCGTTTAACTTAATAATATTTTTATTATTTATATATAGTTTATTATTATTATTTTTAAAAAAATTTAAAAAATCCAAAAAATTTTTCCCAATCAAAATTTTCCGTGGGCCCCCCTCCTATGAACAAATTAATTTGCGCCAGAAAAAATATTGTTTGCTATTATTTATATATAGTTTATTATTATTATTTTTTAAAAAAGGGATTTTAAAAAAATACAAAAAAAATTGTTTACTCAATTGCTATAAATTTTACTGTTGATGGGACCGGTACTGTCTTTTTCACGTAGGCTTCTCGCTTCTTTTGTTCTAAATATATATATATATATTTATATGTACGAAAATGATTGTGGCTTTATTATAATTTTGTAAATTAACTTAAAAATACTTTATTGTTTTAATATGCAAATGTTTTATAAACTTTGTAATCGATTGCGCGTAACGTAAGGAGGTTGCCATGTATCAGCGGTAGCTGAAGATTTAGTATGTTTGTTTGATTGTGTAGGTTTTTGTGTGTGTCTTGTTTGGTTGTCTGTTGGTTTGTTGTTCGAGTTGCTTTGAATTTGATGTTCTTTTGTATTTTGTTGGTGTCGTGGCATAGTGGAATGTATTTGTTTGTGTGTAAGCAACGAGTCGTTTTGGGCTTCCAGGAATTTTTGAAGTGTTTCTTCAAAATCGTATGTCTGTGCGGTTGTTTGCTGTTTTGTGTGAGAGACATTTGAAATTTCATTAAGTTCAGAATAACGTGGTTTGTTTTCTAAGGGATTCAGGTTAGGGTTTGGTATATCGTCGGGTTGAGGTTGAGCAGCTCTGCTCTGCGTTTCTGGGCTATGGAATTTCTCTGTAAAAAGGGCGCAAAGCTCAGCATAGGATTCAAACTGTCCCTCTGGCTGTTGGGCTTGAAGGAGGCGATAGGCTGTATCAGCGGCATTGCGCAAAAATGTAAAATGCCGGTCCCATGCTTGATCAATAATGCGCACGATAGGTTCTCTTGATGGAAGAGGAAGAGTTGCCATGACTGGAGCGGTAGCATTGTTTCCTTGAAGTGTTCCCGCGTCATTTGAAGGGCCTATTGTTGGCTGGTGCAAACCTCCTTGTTGATCTATGTTGTTTTGTTGACTGGACATTGTTCTACTGCTATGTCAATCAGAGTGTGGGCTTTCAACAGCTCTGGAGGCTGGGCTACTTTACGATCTACCACTAATTGGCGGAGAGCTAGTACTTGGAGATAGTCGTCTTGTCAGGACGTGAAGTCCCTGCTCTCATTTGATTTTTTTGCAAACCTACTGAGCGTATGCGAATCGTCGGGCGGCTGCTGAATTAGGATCTGTTTCAATCTTTTGGCTCCGCAGGTTAATCCACTGGCTTGGAGCTTCCCGGATTGTCATGAGTCCTGTTAAAACAGTAACAGCGGTCCGGCAGCAATGTCAGGGAAAGGGCGTCTGAAGCTGGTTTGGAACGTCTGGAACCTGGAACCGGCGTCTGGAACGTCCGGAACGCTGGAATCGGCGTCTGGAACGTTTGGAACGCTGCAATCGGCGTCTGGAACGTTTGGAACGCTGCAATCGGCGTCTGGAACTCCTGGAATGCTGGAACCGTCGTCTGGAACTTCTGGAACCTGGAACCGGCGTCTGGAACTCTGGGACGCTGGAACTGGCGTCTGGAACTTCTGGAACCTGGAACCGGCGCCTGAAGCGTCTGGAACAAGCGTCTGGAACTTCTGGGACGCTGGAACCGGCGTCTGGAACTCTGGTACGCTGGAACTGGCGTCTGGAACTTCTGGAACCTCGAACCGGCTTCTGGAACTCTGGAACAGGCGTCTGGAACTTCTGAAACCTCAAACCAGCGTCTGGAACTCTGGAACAGGCGTCTGGAACTCTGGAACGCTAGAACCGGCGTCTGGAACTCTGGAATGCTGGAACAGGCGTCTGGAACTTCTGGAACCTGGAACCGGCGTCTGAACCTCTGGAACAGCTGTGATATATATTTCTCAGAAAAGTCGTAAAAAGCTTCTTGGTTCCGCTCCATGATATACCTCTGCTTATAAGCATACAAAATAAAAAAAATCATTGGCACATTTGGACATATTAAAGTTTATCTTTTTTGGCGGTTTTTTTTGGAAATTTCACACAATTTCTTTTGTTTATTTTTATAATATTTTCTTGGTGATTTTTGACTAGAGTTCTACTACTCCTTCCCTCACCTCCTTCGCAGTTTTAATCGGCATTCTTTTTTCTAACAATTTTCTTTCCCCGATTACTTCGTGTCCCCCTTAGAGTCCCCCCAAAAAAATTTCCTCCAGAAAAAAGCATTGCCAAGAGTTTCGGAAGCACCGCAAGAGCTCATCCCAGAAGTCCCGGTGACTGGCGGGGAATGTAAAATCCCTGCCAAGTCCCCGGGGAATGTGGGCCAGCCAACGAGTGGGCTATAAAAACTTGAGAGGTTCTTGGAGTCATAAATTTTTATTCCTCGACATAAAATTGGTAAGGCTAGTTCATACTTATGTAAAAACGTCCTTTGGACAAAGTCCAAAGGACGTTTTTACTAGTGTTGTAAAAAGTCACTTTTACTTAAAGTAATAAAAGTAACGGATTTTAGATTACTTTTACTCGACTTTTGAAATTTCAATTACTTTTACTTTTACTCTTACTCGAATTTTGAAATTTCAAATACTTTTACTTTTACTTTTACTCGGATTTTCCACTGCAAATACTTAAATTAATTTAAGAAAAATTTAAGTTATTTCAATGGGTAGATTCCCTATGGGCTTGTTGTAAAATAAATAGCAGAAGATAATTTTTTAGGCCGCTAACACGCAAAAACCATTTATTTTGACCAAAAAACTTATTAAAACGATAATTTATACATAAAATAAGCAAAAAACTTCAGAACGGAGCTATAGAGCTCCAAAAACTGGTGTTTTGCTTCGTTTAAAAATTACTTTTATTATACTTTTACGCTTACTTTTACTTAAAAAATAGGTTTTACTTTTACTTTACTTAAATAAAATTTTGACCATTACTTTTACTTTACTTAAATTAAAAAATCACAAATTACTTTTACTCTTACTTTATTTAAATTAAAATTTTTCAAATTACTTTTACTTTTACTTAAAATAATCCAAAATCAATACTTTTTACAACACTAGTTTTTACATACGTTTATACGCTGTGTTTGTCTTTTGGACTTTGTCCAAAGAATGTTTTTAATAAGTATGAACGAGCCTTCACTCTGACGTCGGGTCCCAGGACCAATCTTGATGGAAGAAAATACCGAAAATTAATTGCATGAAATGCAAATTGAATTTACGAAGCAAAATTAATTGGTCTCAAAACGAAAATTAATTGTATTAAAAAAAATTAATTTTTCAAGCAAATATTTATTGTTTTTGGAAAAAAATTAAATCAAGAAAGAAAAAATTAATTATCAAACAAAATAATTAATTAAAGAAGAAAAAATTAATTGTTAACGAATAAAAATACCAAACAGACGCCGTAATCTAAAACAAAATGTTTGACTGTGCATCGCAACTTTAATCGACCAAAGTCACGTACGAAAAAATTTGTATAAGCATGGTTGGTACGCAGTTGATTAGTCGTTTCGTGTGATGTTTAGTTCAGTAATAGAATAGTACGTTCAGCAGTTTTTGCGCAGTTTTCCAACAAAAAATTTGTAGTGCTTCAACAGTTGCGAAACGCACTTTTCAACCAAACCGTATGCAAATTTCTCCTTACCTGACTTTGGTCGATTGTAAGTGGTTTTTTTGGTATTTTCTTTTGTTTTTTTGTCGATTGTTTTTAAATTTTATTATCAGAACCTCGTTTAAAGAATGCGTTCTTCAATTTTGAGTTTTTTAGATGTGTTTATAATTTTTGTTTCGAAACTCAGGACTAAATTTAATATGGTATAATGCTGTGAGTTATGACTGGTGGGTTTTGTTGAGAGGATAGCTTTGATTATTTAGGTTTATACCAAATTTTTTTTGAATCTGTTTATAATAACTATTCAGTTTTGTGTTCAATTTTGTATTCAATTTTGTTTGAATGGAAATATCAATAATTAATGTACCACCCCGCAATATAAGCTGGAAAAGTCTCGTTTGAAATGTCCACATTCTTACAACCACGGAAATTTCGCGATTGTCAAAGATTGCTGTGAACAATACGTTTTTGCCAAAGGAGTTACGAGTTAATGTTGTATTTACATAATAGTTTCAAAGAGGATTTTGCATGATAAATTGAGTTATAAAAGTGGGGTAAAAACTGACACCAAAAATACTATTATTATGTTTTTAACAGTTTTTATTATTTTGCTTTTTTTGTGTAAAATTGAAATTAATAATTAAATTGAAAGCAATGACTTTAATAAAAAAAACATAACTTTTACACAGATTCCAATATAAATTATTCCAATATTGCTTTTATTTTGCCAGTCGATTAAATTCCATGAGCGTCTTCTTGACGTTAGTATTTAATTATATTGAAAGCAATGACTTAAATAAAACAAAACATAACTTTTACACAGATTCGAATATAAATTATTCCAAGATTGCTCTCATTTTGCCAGTCCATTAAATTCCGTGAGCTTCTTGACGTTAGTATTTTATGACAAACTGTCGCACGCTGTGAAACTGCGCGGTTTCACTGCTCACAGCTGTGCGAAGAAAAACCGGTTTTGTAGCGCAGGGAACGGTTCATTCAGAAAAAAATCATTCATTACCGAATTTTATCGATCGGTTTGAATTATCAATTTTTAAAAATTTGTTTTTAACTACTTCATTATTATTTATTTATCGAAGAGCCGAAATTCTTTTTACTTTTACTCGTATTTACTCTTGCTTGACTTGTGAAATTTCGATATATTTAAAATTTTACCTTTACTCGGGTTTTTTCTTGTAATTAATGAAAACTTGAATTTGGATTATTTTAACGAGTAGATATTCAAGTTTGTGCTAAGACCTAAGACGAGTGGTAATTGAAAGTTTTAAGCGGCTTACACGCTAAAAACCATCTATTTAGACTGAAAAAAGGAACCTCAGGAGCTTCGAAAATCGTGCTTTTGCTTTATAAGTCAAAAAATCGGAGTTTTTGCTTTGGAGCTCTAGAGATTAAAGTTCTGGTAATCATCAATATTAAATCTACTAAAAAATATTATATCCCAATTTTTGTAACGGTTAAACTTGACTTATTTTTGTATATTTTGTAAAAAAGCATTGTTTTAAAAAATTCTTTATTCCAAATTTGTGTTTTTTTAAACGTAATCACCGCACAGTTTTAATTTGATCTGTCATGTCTTTTTACAATTACAAGGTCACCATAATATAAATCGATTTAATAGTTCAACCTATTTTTTGAAAAATATTATTCCAATCACTTTATTTTTTCAAAAGTGAAAGTTTATAATATGCAACAACATAACTTCCGGTAAAAATAATTCTGTGAAATACGAAAATTAAAAAAAATGATACTATGAATAAAATACCAGGTTTTTAAACGTTCAGTATAAGTCCAAAGCTGATTTTTTTCCAGAGAAAACATCTGTTTTGTTGCATTACAGGTGTTGAAATCGGTAATTTACCGCAATCGATGTACAATGAATTCGAAATGTACAATATTGTTGATTTTGAAATACAAGCGAATTGTTCAAAAAATTTCACGTATTTTTTAAAGCGTAAGTAAATTCATAATTCAACTTAAATTCGAAAATTTTATATTGTCTATTGACAAAATATATCCTGTGGTGTTTCAGTTTTTTTAATTTTTAAATACATTGTAATTTATCAGTATATTTTTTTTATTTGGAATAGATTGTTTTTCAGTGCTTTAAATTCAGTTTCTTAAATTTTTCATTCAAAATTAAATAGGCACAAATCGAACCTAAAGTTTACTTGCACATAAAAAAATGTATTTTTAAATAAATTTAGAGTAAGTAAATTTCATTTAAATTTAAAATTTTTTTATTGTCCATTGATAAAATATATCCTGTGCCATTTTAGTTTGTTTTTTTTTTAAATTTTTCAAAAATTTATCAGTCTTTTTTATCCTTGGAATAGATTGTTTTCAGTGCTTTAATTCAGTTTCTTGGATTTTTTATTCAAAATAAAATAGGCATAAATCGAACATAAAGTTTACTTGCACATCCAAATGACGGAGCACTAATCGTCCTTACTGCGGCAAAATGAACCACAGTCATTATAAAATACACGTTACTGTGACTTATTTCGTAGTTAATAGAGTTCTGTTATAAATCTAAAATGAGTCACAGTCCCATGTATTTTATACAAATTGTGGCTTATTTTGCCGTACTAATGACGTAATGTAACTGCGTGTGAAACGCAAACAATAGTGCTCACCGCATAAAACAAATTCACACTAAGCTACCCAATACACGTCTAACAATAGTAATAATATTGAAGTTAAGAAATACAGAAAATAAACAATATTATAGTAAAAAAAGGTACCAGCCTGCAAATCTAAATACCTAACTGATAAGCGAACTAACCCATTAGCCGGTTTCATGCAAGACCCGTGCTAATGGCGAATAATATGTGATAAAATAAAACGCATATGTAAATCCTAAACAACTGTAAGTCTAATAATCATATAACTAGGAATCTGATATTCATAATTATAGCCCAAAATAAAACTTTCAAAAAAACTACCTAACCACCGTTTTAGGATATGCTAATTTAAATTGATAATTTTACAAATTGCAGAAACGTGTGTAACATTATTATAAAAAAACACCGGTTAGGGTAATATAACACGTGCACTAAAAATCCATAGGTTCTACAGTGAAAACAGACACTACTTGTTTCGTTTACCTACAGCGCTAATACTAAAATGTCAATCTTGAAACTACTTTAAAATTTCAAAAGAGATTTTACAAACTTTCCTTTGGTTTCTGTTTAAAATCGTCATTTTTTTACACTTTGATAACAACATAAAACTGCATGCAGACTAAAATCAATCAATAAGTTATGTTTCAAGATTGACCCTCAGACGGTACCTTACCTATTCTAGATCCTAAGGCATATGACCAATTGATTATCGATTTCTCTAACCGATCATTATGTACAGTAATGCATGAAATCGTACCATTTATATAAGCCGAATACAGAACAAGCTTTTTGTATAAAAACACCATAGCGCAGCTGGGGGACGCGCTCCAGTATACAATGTGTAAGTATACACACAAACTATGTCATATAATAAAAGAGAGTATAATAATAATAATATAAACTGAAACCAAAAAAAAACTTGAAAGAAAGAGACACTGCCTTAACCCGTAAATTATTTACAATATAACAACCGCGCCGTACCTCAATATTTAAGAAAACCTCAACAAATCGCCCGCGATTCGAAATTTGCCATTTTTTTAATGTTGGTATAATCGAGGAATCTCACGTATTAGGATAATCTTACATAATTTGCATACGCTTTCGTTTATTTTGCAAACAAACATTTTGTTGCGCGCTGCTGATTGGTCGTTCTGTATGATACTCAGTTTAGTAGTAGTTTTTGCGCGATTTTCCAACCAAAGAATTAAAGTGAGTCAACAGTTTCAAACCTTGATCTTAATGACGTGAGATTGGTCGATTTATAAAACAAGAATTCCGGTTTTAATTATAAGCTGGCAAAGTTCCAAAACCGAACCTCCGCCCAACAATAACAAACACTGCTAACACGCCTTATACTCGTACGCGACGTATTACACTTTTTTCATTTAATATACACTTATACTATATAGTTCAACAATACAAATCTTCTTACTCACATAACCCAGAGTTGAAGTTTTAGCATTTTTTTAAGTAAGGGAGTGTCCACGATTATTACACGAATCTATATTATGTATAAAAAAATAATAAACTAACTACTATAGTAAAGAATCCAGCTTATAGTAACAAATGAATGAAATGGAAATTTTGCACTATAATAACAACTTTTTCTGTTTTTAGGAGTATCAAAAAATCATAATTGTTATTTCCGTTAGTATATGTTGGATTCTTATGAGCGAAGCATAGGACAAACTATCAAAAAGATTAAATTTATAAAACCCCAGTTCGCGTTAATTTAGTATATACTGTCAAAAACTTTGAACCATTTTAAAAACAATATAAATATGTTAAAATGTACTTTGTCTGACAATAATCTAGTATCACTGAGTTACCTAACGCACACATGTTAAAGATACAGCTAATTAATACAGTGTTTTGCAGCAAATGCACTACAGATCAGATAAATATATGATGTTTAGAAGACACTAAGATTTAAACTTCCCGTATTTTGCGCCAGAAAATAATCACTACCATATGTAACGAGCAAGAGTAACACTGAAGCCTAACAAAAGTTAATACCCCTTACCAAATTCACCTGTAACTTATAGTAATTTAAAATATTAATATAACAAGGTACAGAAGTTTAAGAAAAAAAAACAACGCAAAATACGCCTACACTCAGTTATCTGCACTCTAAATACTATAAATAGTGCACACTCAAAAAAATAGCAATTTGAAAAATAAAATATATTAAAATATATACAAGAATAATACACCACAGAAACAAAATATGGTATTTAAAAAAATAAAATAAAACAAGGAAAGCCAAAAACTGCTCATTGCACAACCTCCCCGGAAAAAAATTGGAGTAGAACAGAATCTTTAAAACAATAAATGCTAAAGTTAAATATTTTAAAAAAATTTCTTAACCAGCCCGTCTAGAGAGCTTTGTCAAATATTACTATAGTAAGTCGCAAAAAATTAGTTTATACTGATTTAATTATTTTAATTCATTTTTATTCTTCTGAAAAAGTCCATATTACTTTTTTTAAATGGAATAAAAACGGTTTAACAAAAAAGTCGTTTATTTTATAAAGTTAAACGTTAAATTTTAAATTACTAAATTTTTACAACTTTTTTTTCAAAATAAATAAAGTTTTTAAAAAAATGTTAGCTAATTAGAAATATGAATCGAAAAAGCAAATGAATAATAATGTAAATGAATGCAACACCACTTTAAGCCACAAAAGAGAAACTTTAAATCTACGGAGTTAACTGCACATATTAATCACAGCTTACAAACTCATATCATTTTTGGCTAAACAAAAGCAACGACTCAGTTACGACCTACAAAATCACAAAAAACAACGCGAAACTAATGTACTTAAAACGGCAGCGCGCAAATTCATAAAAAAATTAGCTGTAATAAAATTTTTTCTAAAGATTTAGACCATTTAAATTTAAAATAAAGTGCACTGCGTTTTAATTCTATTAGCCATGTGCGCATTAGGAAAGGTTCCTTTGGAGCCTGCTTTATAAAAACGTTTGTAAATTTTTATTTTACAAGTCTCCGCCTACATTTTGTAAAATACATAATAAAGGATATTAACGAGAACATTTATCAATGTTGGGAATGCACCAATCAACACACAGCAGTTTTTTTTACTGAGCAAAGATGCTACCCCTACAAGTCAATAAACCGTTATCATGTGCATTACACTAAGTAGGCGGAGATTTGTGTAATGAGAATTTATAAACGTCTTTTTAAAACAGGTTCTTGGGCCTGTTTCATAAAAACCTTTATAAATTCTTTTCTTACAAATCTCCACCTATTTTATGTAAAAAACACGATAAAGGTTTTTTGATTTGTAATCCAGGGGCCTATTTCATAAAAATTGCTTGTAATTAGTTTACAGCTGTAAATTAATAAACGCATATTTCTTTTGCATTTTTAATTAAAAAGTATATTAATAAAATTGCATTTAGAATTTAAAAAATTACATGTCTGTAAATTCCGTAAATTCCACAGTTACGTATGTATTTTGTAATTAATAAAATAAGAAGAAATGAAATGTGTTTATTAATTTACAATTACAGAAATCTTTATGAAATAGGCCCCAGTGGAAGTATCTCTGTGCAGTGCTCTGCACCGATTGGTCACCGCTACGTCATTTCCCCTGGCTGACTAATCAATATTCCCATCTTCTATATCCTCTATTATGTAGTTTACAAAAAGTAGGTGGAGATTTGTTTAATGAGAATTTATAAACGTCTTTATGACACAGAGGTCCCTGAACGCCCGATTGGAATTTCAATTTCCCCAAAAAGTTATTGCGACAAGGTGGGCTGGGCTGCACTCTTCCCGGTCACTGGGCCCATCACTTTAATTGTGGGGGGTTCGGCGTCAAAATCGGCGGTTTTGAGGCGCTCGATTTCCTCCAGGATATCAACAGGGAAGGGCTCTTTGTGCAGAGTGAGCATGAGGGAACACCAGGTGGCGCTCCGCGCTCGACGAACCGCTCGCGTCAGTCCGTTCAAACTACCGGCCAATGACAACATATCTAAAAGCAAAAAAACAAATTAAGATTTATTATATAAGAACAATTTATAATAAGTTATATTAAGTTTATTTTATGCAATTTATATTAAATTATATTCTTCAAGAACAGGGGCTTTTTGCACAAAAATATTTTTGTGAAATTCAATTTTAAAAATCTTGACATATTTTTTTGTAAAATACATATGATAAGTGTGCATTATGTAATGCAGGGCGCTCAGTGAAGAAAACGCTCTGCGCTGATTGGTCCGTTCTAGTGATGGGCAGAACTGCGAAACCTCCAGCACACTGGAACCAGAACCGAAACCGGAATTAAGATTTTCCAAAAAATCCAGAACAGAAACTGGAACTCCAAAATTTCCCCGGAACATCCGGAACCTGGAACCAGAACTGCCTTTTAAACTGCAAAATCCCCAAAACACCAGAACCAGAACCAAAATTGAGATTTTCCAAAAACAGGAAACAGAACAGGAACCGGAATTCTGAATTTTGCTCGGAACATCCGGAAACCAGAACCAGAACTACTCATCACAGGTCTGCGTGCATAAAGTCAATAAGCCGTCACATATGTCCTTAATCATATAGTTTACAAAAAACAGGCAGAGACTTATAAAATGAAAACTGACCCACATCTTTATGAAACTGGCTTTTTAATATTAATAATACATGTAATGGAGCTTGATTTTAGGATCTTGCTAAACTTGTTTAGGAAAACTATGATTTTCAGTCTATGGTATATGTTTAATTGTGAGTTTTATCATAATAATATTGTAATTTAATGAGTGTTTATTATAATTACTTGATCATAATTTAAATATAATAGTGTGTTTTTAAAGATTTTCTTTTCTTATGTTATTAAAAATAATTGTAGACCTATTATTCCAACAAAATTTAGGATCTCCCACAAAAGATAAATTTGTGGCGGTTTAAAACTTATTAATAAAATTCAAACGTTTATGGTTGGATATGCCGAAATTCATAGATTAGTTACCTTTATCTTCCTGCAGCCTGTTGGGATCTCTGGGGTAAAAAGCGTTGGCTCTCTCCTGGAATCTGCAGTGTTGCAAAGCCTTGACGGCCTCCAGCCAGTCGTTCATGGCGGCTCTCACAGAGGCCGGTAAGGACTGGCTCCGCAAGGATTCCATCCTGTCAACCAGAGTGATCACCTAAAGTACTGTTTTGTTATTATCAAGAATACTTAAGAGTTGCATTCTTGTTATTGCTAGTACAAAAAATTAATTTACAGTGAATACCGGTATGAAATATCGTTTTTAAAGGTAAAAAAAGTGAGGCTCATGTGTATTTAAAACAACTCTAACTTATTCTGATTTGCTAATGATCATTTCCATTATTTTTTGTTAGATCTGATACAATACTGAAATAGGCATGGAGTTGTAAAGGTTTGAAAATTGAAAAAAAAAAAAACTGAAAATAGAGTGCAAGATTATTAAAACATGTTGATGTTTTGGTAAAAGATTTTCAAAAAAATTTTAAACAAGGAGAATAAAATAAAAGATTATTGCACTATTTAATTAATCTTTTATTAAAGTAAACATTTTTACCCTTGCGTGTTCTCTGAAATAATCCACGATGAGTCGATCCACCCTGGAGGGATTGGTGGGGAGACGAGGGATCGGTATGTTGTTGGCACTACTGATCTTTTTTCCCAGGTTATTTCTGGCCAGTTCCGCCTCCGTCTTTTTGCGCTCCTTTTCCAGTTGGCGGTACTGCTCGGTACACTCTTCCAGTTTCACATGTAACTCCATGGCTGGACCGCTTCTGGCCGGCCTAAACAAAAAACTGATAATAATAAATATCAGAAACTAAAAAAATGAAACGTCTTAATTAAATGACAAACAAAAAACTAAAGAATAAATGAATAGTAATACCTTATAAATTTACCAAACTGCTGTTGTTGATTGGCTGCATTTGGAAATGGCGCTGGTGGTAGCGGCAGCCCACTGCTGAGTAGATGCTGCAAGTTGGCTCCATTATGACTGGGGAGAGGTGGAAGTTGACCGCTGGCTGCCAGTGAGTAGAGGTGTTCGTACAATGCAGCCAGGGCTGTGGTTGAAGGGTGAGATGGTTGAGCTGCAACTGATGCTTGCTGTTGAGCCGTAGCAGCCATCAACGCTTTGTAATAAACATCTCTCAGCATATCATCAGACACATTGTTTCCTGCTGGAGTAGCTGTTACCCTTTGCTGCCCTGGGGTGACATTAGTCACGGGAGACAGCTGCAGTGGGATACAATTGTTGTGGTGATGTTGCAAGTTATGTGTTGCAATGCTCAACTGTTGAGGACCCATTGGAGATACTTGCTGCGTGGGTGTAATTGAATGTTGACTTGGGGGTGTGACTGTAAGAGGACTTTGAATGTGATCATTTGGTGACCGACTGGCTGGACCCAACATTTGCAATCGGTTGTAGCCGTTTTGGGACTGCTGAGTGGTCATATTCATTGGTTGGCGCCTTCCTAAAACAGGTACTGGAGCCACAGACTTGTTGACTGAGATATGCTCACTACCCCATTGAAGTGGGTTGTTTTGTTGTACATGGTGAACGCTTGTGTTGTCATTTGTTGACCAGCCATTCCTGTAGTCTTGCTCTACTGATAGCTGGGGAACTTTTTGGTTGGTATTTAATAGAGGCTTGTTGTCCAATTGTACCTTCAGCAACTGCTGAATCAGGTCGTACTCCTTGTCGGCTTCCACATAGGTGCTGGCGAATGAGGATTGCTCCTGGCCGGTGGACTGAATGGCGCCATTTTGTCGCTGTTGTTGGTACTGTTGCTGTTGAAAGTGTTGTTGCTGTTGGGTCTGGGAGTACTGCTGGGACTGATGCTGCTGATGAGTGTTAACACCGCCGTACTGGTGTTCAAACCCAGGTGGTGGGGCCATTCTTGATGTGGGCTGCTGAGCGCCATTGGTCAGCATGGAGTCCACATCTGCTCGCCTGCCAACGTCCTGCTGCTGCATGTGCTGTAGAGCCCCGTTGAGCTCCTGCTGCTGCTGACCCCTGCTGTTGTGAATATGGGAGGCCCCCTGGTCCAACCAGCTCCCATAGCCGGTGTCATTCAGGGATCCGTAGGAGACAGACTCCCGTCCTGGACCCGGAGCTCGGAACTCAGGACTGGCCGCCAAGCGGTTGTTACAGGGGCGACCAGAGTAGGGGCTCTCGTTCTCACGCACCGGGCTGGCCGCTCCCCATCCATTGTGCTGACCCCCGCCATGCACTTGACTGAACAAATTTGGAGACCTAAACAGATACAGTAAGCTTAGATAAAAACTCTCACTAAAATGTGCTGTATTTCACTATTAAAAAATTGTTGTTATGTGAAATGCTAGTTGCTCAAATGTTTTCTACCCATTCTAAAAGTTGTTTTTTTAATAGAACAGTAAAACTCAAAATCAAAGGCATGTTTTTACTTTTTTGGCTATTTTTTTAGTTTTATATAATCAAGATCTAATAATATACTTTGTTTACAGAAGGTTCCAAAACAGTAACCTTGTAACTTTAATATAAAGGAAGAATATGCCAACCAAATACAAAAAATGGGTTAATTTTGATTCTTACTAGGAAAAGACGAGAACAATTGACATTTTTGTTTGACCAATCGTGGTACCTCATATATCACATTCTAATATGACAACCTAACAACAATTGCAAGATGTTGTTTATGAATTTGTTGTCACCCAGTTTAACTATTTTATATATATACTTTCCTTAAAAAATTGCAGGAAAAAAATAAATTTTTTCAAGGTATACTGCTTTTTTTATTGGCTTTAAAAAAATGAAATAAACAAATTAAACGTTAAATTAATCTATTTTTTACTAGTGTAGTTATAAGATAATAAAAAACCTATTTTAAAGGTTTTTTCTTGTTAACCCAAGGTTATTTCGTTCTAATTACTATAAATGGAACATTTAATTTTCAATTGGAACATTCATTTTGTCGACTGCGCGGTTTTATTATGTAAAAACATGCTGCATCTCAGCTTCCAGTTTTTATGCTCGTTAAATGGAAGTATAGTTAGTTGGAACATAAAACGGATTAAAATTGAAAGGTGGGTGTTGGAAAGTTTTTCGTTAAATTCAGCTAATATAAAGTGTAATTAAGCGGCGATAATAATTAAACTATATAAAAAATGGTTGTAAAAACATGAGCTGTGTTAGGGTTTCCAATTACTTATAACGATATGAGCCTACATAGTTTTATTCTGCTCATGTTTCACAAAGCGGTATTTGCCACACATATTTAAAAACATAGCGCAGGCCTTTTAATAAAATCTATGAATGAAAGCTTAAATTAAGATTAGAAAAATTATCGAAAAACACATCAGGGAAATCATAACCTACTGAAATATCATGATATTTATTTATGTTGTGTCTAAAAACTAATAAAGAAAACGTAAAATATTTAAACAAATTTTAAAATTTAGTTTATGTTTTTACAAAGAAAAAAATACAATAATTGTAAAATTGTGATGCATTAATTATCGTAAAAAATCATTAACATGGTTTCATTAAGGAGTATTTTTTTCGGCTGCAAAATTAATTAATTTACGCTGTTTAGATGTTGAAAAAAATTAAACTAATTGTTTGAATACACAAAGATTCGTACCAAATTTTTATGGTCTAACTTCACCAGCTTTGGCATCAAAAAAATATCTGTAGTGGCGAAAAACACTAGAAAAAAAACACACCTAACACCCCTACCTAAGATAGAATTCAATTTCTAAGAAAATTACATACCTACACAGACCTGTGCACTGCCCCCTTGGGTTTTATTGGGGGAGGGGAGCAATTCCAAAATGAAGGGCACGGGGGGCAACTTTTTTGAAACGGGGGGGGACAATGAAACGCGGGTGGGCAAGCAGGGGGAAAGAAAAAAAGAAGAAAAAAAAGAAGAAAAAATGAGAAAAAAAGGGAAAAGGGAAAAAGGGACAAAAAAGCGAAAATAAGGTAAAAATAGGTCTAAAATGGCTTAAAATGCATTGAAATAGGCTAAAAACTGCAAAAATTTTGAGATGATGGCGTCATTATAGGTTAAAAATGGCACCATAATAATTGGGCATTTTTTCAATTTTGGGTGGGGGGAGCAATAAAACCGGGGGGGGGAGGGCAAATCTTTCAATAAAGCTGGGGGCATTTCCCAACCGTGCACAGGTCTGCCTATATCTCTAGCCGAAATTCTTAAGCCTGGTTTACACCACAACGACAGGTTACAACAGGTAATGGTGTAAACACATGCATAATGCGTTGTCAGACCCCTGCACGGTTTGGAAATGTCCCCCCGCTTTATTGGAGGATTTGCCCACTCCGTTTTATTGCCTCCCCCCAGCAAAAAAATTAAAAAGTACCCTAAAATAATGGCGCCATTTTTGACCTATAATGACGCCATCATCGCGAATTTTTTGCAGTTTTTAGCCTATTTCAATGTATTTTAAACCATTTTAGCTTTTTTTTACCTTATTTTTGCTTTTTTTGTCCCTTTTTTTCCTTTTTCCTTCTTTCTTTTTTCTTTTTTCTCTTTTTTTATTTCTCCCCTGCTTGCCCCCATGTTTTATTGCCCCCCGTTTCAAAAAAGTTGCCCCCCGTGCCCCCCCGTTTTGGAATCGCCACCCAAAAAAAACCCCCGGGGGGAGAAGCAGAGCACAGGTCTGCATAATGCGTTGTCACTTGTCACTCGGGTGTGAACCAGCCTTTAGTCCAACGAATATAACTTTCGTATCGATAATTACAGTAAGTCAAGAGTTTTTCATTTTAGCACGTGTTTTGTTTGTTTTTTTTTGGAAGCGGGTCATAATATCTCCTGGTCAAAACATTCATAAGGTTTAAAGACGCCCGAGGTCTAAAGATATTTTCGTTCATAAATAACGTTAATAATATACCCTGGTTGAAACATTTACGAGAATTCAAGACCCCCGAGGCCTAAAGGTCCCTTCGTTCATAAATAACGTTGTGCATACTTACCCTGGGAAGGGCGAGAAGAGCTCGGTGTTATCCGAGCCGATTTGACTTTAGTCAAACGAATATAATTTTTGTATCGACAAGACAACTTTTTTCATTTTATGTTATGTTTTTTTGTGGGAGCGGGTCATATTATTCCTTGGTCAAAACATCCCCATGGCCTCAAGACCCCTGAGGCCTAAAAGTCCCTTCGTTCATAAATAACGTTGTGCATACTTACCCTGGGAAGGGCGAGAAGAGCTCGGTGTTATCCGAGCCGGATCTGGTGCTCTCCGGTCGGTCCGATGCGGACGTGTTGGTTCCGTGGCTCCGGTTGTCCTCTGCGGTTTCGTTATCCCCGCGCTCCAGCCAGTTGACAATCCGGTGATCGAGACGTCCGAGTTCACTCTGCTCGTGGGTGCCCCAAGTGCCGACCGGATCCGTCGCCACCGAATCCGCTGGCAATCTTCCCGCGCCGGTGGCGGGAAGATTTCCGTCCGTTTCTTTTGCCGTGGGTTTTCGATAGGGCGTGAAAGCGCCGCTCTCTCCGCTCCGCCGGGTGTCCGCCTGCCACCAGGTTAACCCGTTGCCGGGATTCTGCTGATTGGCAGGCTCCGCGCAGCCGGCGGCCGACTGCTGCCGGGACTGCTGTTGCTGCTGCTGGGGGGCGGCGGCGGTCGGCTGGAACCAGGGTACCCCGTCCCCGGAATTGGAAGACCAGGGGTTCTTGGACGCCCCGTAAATCTTCCGGGCGAAGTCGTAAATCAGCTCGGAACTAAAGCCCGGCGGGCTCTGATCCGAGCGCGGCGATTCCGTCAGGTATTGATAGCTCTGATCGTTCATGATACCGCCGTTCTCGCTGGAATAGCACAAACTGCCCACTGCCATTACAGATTTCCCTTATATATATTTAGTAGACTTGAAGGCCGATATTGTGCGTTATTTCTATAAAAAGCGCACGTAATTTTTGGAATATATATAAATAGGAATATATATCATGTACAACCGCGAACGCGTGGACCGGCTTCTCCTACTACGTCATTCTACGCGCGCTTGTCAAAAAGTTATAATGATAAACAGCTTCGAAAATATATACAGACACATTATATACACGCCCGCGTACGATTTGGAGAGCGCCTACGTAATGAATGTAAGCTACTAAACCGTCAGCCAGCGGAATAGCTAGCTAACGGAATAAGCTAAACATCCATGCGGTTTGCGGGGTATAAGCACGTCTTTCATCAGCTGTTGGAGCTAGGGGGATAAAAAAAACTCAATGCCGCTCTCCATGGTTGTTCCTAGAACCGGCCAGCCCAGCCTTTTTTAAGTTCCACAAATACAAATAATTAATTCAAAAGAAATAACGCTCATAAAATATTTCTTTCAAAAAAATTTAATAGCAGTCTTACGCGTGAAACATAGTTTACAAAATAATAGCAAGCAAACATATATCATCAGAAAAAAATTGCAAGTTTGACATTAGATAAAAATGTGATAAGATTGTTACCGAGTTTGTGCATGGAAAACATCTAAAAAAATTTTTCAAGCGTTATTAGCTGTAATAACACTATGGCTACGATATGTAATATGGCAAAATTATATAATTATAAATCTGTTTATAATTGATATATTATTTCACATGTGAGTATTGTTTTTAAGTTATATATGCCCAGAAAAAACTATTATAAAACATAAAAATAAATATAAAAAAATTAAATGGGCAGAAAATACTATTTTAAAATATAAAAATAAATATAAAAAAATTAAATGGGCATCAATATAGACGCGTGTAAGTATTTTAAAACAAGAAACAAGAACTGTTATTTACAGTTAATTCCACTACCACCAGACAAAGCGCAGGATTACGCCTACAAAACCAAATATTTATTTCATAAAGTGTTAAAATAATATATAAGCCTCCAAATGTTTTTAGAAGCGCTAATTTTAAATCATTGACTAATTTAACACATAAATGACTAATGTATTTTTAAAAAAAACTCCACCAAATTTTAAACTTAATTTTAGCGAAAGCAAAAATTTTATAGTAATATCTAAAAATTACGCTGTAATAATTGTTAATAATATTGAATTTCAAAAATTCGGAGAGGTTGTAACATAGACGAGGCTTTTCATTTCTAGTAGCACAAATTTTCCATTCGTGTAACTTCTATTTGGTCGTATAATACTCGGTTAGAAACACGAAACGTATAATTATTATTTTACTTTTTTTAACCAAGCGATTTACTTGCACGAACGAGGAACTATATCTAAAATAACAATATTGCTTAAGAATTCAAGGGAACTAATCAGATAATTTAACTAATCAGATAAGTGTAGCGCTGGTATAGTTGTGGGGTTGAGGGGATAGCGTCCCCGCGCGCATAAAGCCGGCTCCCAGATATTTTATGAATGGACTAGACTGTTTTTGAATTTAATTATCCTTTTTCTTGCCACCCACTCTTCCCCCGGTTTCAATGAGCACCGAATTCGTTATTTCAAATCGCTTCCGTGCACAAATACGCAGGCCGTCTGAAACTTTTAGCGCGTTTATTATTGTTTTTTTTTGCCAGTTATTTTCTTTTTCCGTTAAAACTTTTAAAATATCCATTATAAACTTTCGTGTCGTGATGCGACGGTGGACGATTTATTCCGCGCACGCTGATTGGTCGAAAAAATGTGAACAGTGCGCGAAGGCCGACGGTTCGTTCGTGAAAATACAATGTATAATACTGCGTCAGAGTCCCCAAAGCTGGGCGGGCACTTACAACCGCGGCCCCATTCATTTAAATCCACGCACATCACACACCACGCGCTCTTAAATGTCTAAAGTCGGTATTAGCTTGGCTTCTAGACGCTTGGAATAACAATTCTTCAAGCGTAGGTGGACAAGTAAATATATTCAATGAAAATAGAATAACAAAAACGCCATGCTTTAAGATTACAATATTAAAAAGAAAATGAAATAGCTGGAACGGCATGTTTCAAGATTACACTGAAAAATAAAAATAAACCATTAACTTGGTCTCTATGTTTTATGGTTAAACGTGTTCATAAGATTTTGCATGGTATGTATTTTATTTATTGCTGTGTTGTAAAGGAATTCCGCACAAAAACTGCCGTTGTGGAGTTTTTGTTTACAATAATATTTACAATATTATTTTAATAATAATAAATGGGCTAAAAATTATAAAAAATCGTCTACCAAAGATAAATCTTTGTATACTTACGCTCGTGGCATACAATATGCTTACGTTTTAATAATAAAATTTATCTTTAGTAAGCTTATCTGTTAGCACAATGTATACCAACGCAATTAACGGAGAAATATGAATTTTTTTCGTTTAAGATAAAAAATAAAACAACTTTCCGTATTTACCTGCCTCTGTAAAGTTTTATAAGACATTCTGGTACCTGGTACTCGAAGTATACTTTGAGTCATAAACAAAATTTAAAAAGGAAAAAAATGGCTGAAAACTTTCAGAAAAAACAAGCTCTTCGTTATCAAAACACCAGGTGAAACATATATTTTTAAGTTTCAATTAAACTTTTATTTAATAAAATTCAAAAAAAGTCAAAAATCTACATATATTTTGGTTTTTTATAAAACCTAAGTGACCTTCAAAAAAATTTCTTGTTTGCTCCAGCGGGACAAAAAGGAGGTGTTGGGGGGCGAAAACTGGCTTTTTATTTTGACGCATATTAACAAAAGTATTAAAACAACCAAGATTTCGGGTCAGAAAAATTTTTTGCTAAACTGTTGATAAAAAAAACCAAAAAGCCAAAGATTAAGAATTTTCCCAATTTTAGATTTTATCTTAAAATTAACCACAAAAATGTATATTTCAAGTAAATCTAACATTTAAAAAAATAAGGACATTAATTAAACAAGAATCGTATATTCAAGAATAGCACACGAAAATTTAACCACGACTTCAATCAGCTGACTTGACAGCCTTCCAGGAAACAAGATACAATTTATTACAACGCGTTTGTAAATCTGATTTATGTAGTAAAAAATAAATAAATGCGTCACTAAAAGACAAGGACAACTCCACATGGGGCTTTTTAAATTATTCGTCGAAATAATTTCTAATTTACTTTTTGATCTTTTACGACAGTGTAATAACCAAAAAAATTTAACTTATAATCGGCGCCCAAATTAAGTTTACAGTAGTACAATGCAGCTGCTTACACTAGTTTTCGTATAAAATTACGACCGATTCCTCATGCTTAAAATAAATATACATATAAATTAAGGGTAAACATTAAATTTGTGAAGTTCCTGGATTATAAAATAATTATTTTAATTATGATTAAATTAAAATCTATACATCTACCAACCGTATCAAAATGTAAAATTTAAAAACCAAATAATAGCACAAATTGTGTTAGATGACACATGAAAAAAAAAGAAAGTTTTATGATTTGCGCAGCTCGATTAAAAAAAAGTTGTTTGTTTGTTAGAAACTCAAAAATTTTTACATCAATGCACCAAGTAGTCATCAAGGATTAAAATATTTTTGTGTAGCTTTGTCATGAAACGTTCATGTGTAGTTTTGTCTTCTCGTTGAGCAATAAATTATGCAATATATACGCACAAACTCCCAAAAGCACTAGCACACAAATAAATATAGACAGATTGACACACAATTTAATAATAAATAGAATATTTAATAAGGCGCGACTTAAATTTTGTAATAACTATATAAGAAAACATCCGAAGAAACTTATGTGGCTCATTGAATTAATGTCATTACTGAATATCAGAAATAACTAAGCCAATAAAATAAAAAAGCGCCTTTGTATAAAAAAAAGTCTGTCACTTTTCCAGTATACTAAGGGTGAAAGTAAAGAAATTAACTGTCAAACTACACCCCCATATCAGCTGACTTGAAAAATTTCCAATGCGACCAAAAAAACGTATAGGCTAACAAGCTTAAAACAATTCCGATCAATACTCCAACAGCGTTTGGACCGCACAGGAAAACATATGTAAGCACGCGAATCAAAACCAAGCCAAACATCGATTTTGGGCATATCGATTTTTTTTCTCTTTAAAAATTACATGATTCAAAGCGAACGTGCGCGAAATCAATACGTCGTTGCCATGGTAGAATGAGTCAAAGTCACGTTAATTTTATACTGATTGTGAATCCTTACGTCGTATTAACGACGAATGAGTCATTGCACGCGTTCCAATGCATTTTTCTAATTCAAACTCTAACAAGTTTTTTCAAACTCTCGATATTAAAAAAGAAGGAGATTTGGAAATAATATTACAAAAAAAGACTCATATACTTAAGCTTTGATCAATTGATGCGCGCGCAAATAATTATATCAAAAATCATTCCTATTGACAAAGTTAAGATAAAAATATCATCGATAACTGTAGAAATGCTTACGTGAGAAAAATCATTTGCATTAGAAAGCACGAAAATTCACGAAAACAATGGATCGGTAAAAGTGTTAAGCACGTGCGCATTGAAGATAATGAATGTTTTGGATCTTACAAATTTCAATTTTAAACTCTTTTTTATGAAATGTCTACTACATTATAAATTTCGCCATTTTAGTTTAGAACTATGGTTAGGCAATGAGCCATTTTTTTTGCTTGAGTTAATCAAGTTTAGGAGTCATAGTCTTATACTTTGATTTGAGTTTTGCATAGTGCAGTGATCTCACAAATGTATCAAAATTGCGTTTACAACAATAAAAATGCGGCTATTTGTTTAATCTTCAATTAATTTGGTTCCGATCCCGCTTTATTAGTTTTGCGGGTATGATTAGTTTTGGGATATCGCTGGATTGCTCGAATTTTTACATTATTTTTCTTTTACTGATTTTTAAATTTATTGTAGTTAACATCATAAGCCCCATAAAACATTTTAATAAGAAATATAGAAAAAGAATTAACGCGGATAAGAAAAAAAAACGAGAAACGGCTTGGAAAGGGATTAGTAGACATTTCATAAATTTTGATTCGACAATTTCTACAATTTCTTAGCTTAAGTCTCGGTCTAGCTTGAAATTCTCACCAGAATTTCGGATTATTGTGAGTCGAATACCTTTGAAACGGCTTCGATTCTGAATTCCTTCGAAATCGCGAAGATGAAAACTCTTCCAAAGTCCCGTGAAGATAGAGAAGGTGGGAGTATTCGCGACCCGGAAAGTTGAGGTGGTGGAGAAGCTTTCTTCGGAAAACTCCTTTCGGTTGATAATCTGAACGTCCGTGTTGTGTTGGGTGGAAGTCCATAATGCGCGACTACATGGAAAGGAGGGAGGGAAGCGCGGCGGCGGCGATCGCGATATCGAGCGCTTTCCTCGCGGGTGCCAGGCGGCGCTACTTTCACTCCGACAAGGACGCACGTGACCCTCGCCACTCGCTTACCCTCCGCGCGGACGGAAATAACCTTCGCATTTCTGACCCAATGCCTGGCGCGGTCGCCCGCCACTCCCCAGCGCTGCGAAAGGCTCCCCCGCGCGCTTTCTTTTCCCGCGCGGAGGAATTCCCGGCCGGAAGTCGGCGGGGCGAAGGTCGCGGACGGACTATAAAACAGCCCAGGCTTGCTTCAGCTCTCTTTTTGGACAAAGTTCAAACCTCATCAGCTGTTTCTTCTGCGCGCTGCTGAGTAAGCGACCACGGGTTCTTTATATTAAAGCTGACACTTTGCCATAAAAACGCGAACAAGTTTGCAACCGGGGCAACTAATTTCGTTATTGCGCAGTTTCTGATTTGTTTTTCAGCGTAAACACACCTGGTATATCGTTTCACTACGGCAAAATAAGCCACAATTCGTATAAAATTATGCGACTGTGACTTATTTTAGATTTTTAACAGCACTCTATTTACTACAGAATGAGTCACAGTCACGTATATTTTATAATGAATGTGGCTCATTTTGCCGTAGTGACCTCGATATACACTTTCAGACCGAAGAGGAAAGAATCCCATAAAGAATCCCATATATCCCATAAAAAGAATTTTTGTTAATCCCAATACAATCATATCTGTCTATAAATCTTTTCGATTTATCGTCAATCCGTTGGAGAAATTTGCTTTTTTTCCTTCCGCTATCACTCGGACGGAAATCGAAATATTAAACAGTAGATCGCATTTACGAATGCGAGTACCCAGACACTTTAGCTTATTAAAATGAAATGTCTCAGACACTGAGAAAACGCCCACTGTTTTGATTAATTTAATTATTTTGTTATATTGTCAAAAATAATTAAACTTAGTGAATATAAACAAAAACACTATAGCAAAACAGGCGGATACGTTAAAAAAAGCTTCTCATCTCTCTCTTTCTCTCCCGGTGCATTTGCGAGCGAGCACCACACTTACGTCACGGGATTAAATAAACGGCTAATTGAAGAGCTTCGAGCTGTTCCGGCCCCAGTATCCAGATCCTTTGTTTTTGTTTACGATGTTTTGGATTAATTACAGACTAAAATCTTGTTTACTTGCGCTTTTTATACAGTCGTGGAAAATTGAGAGGAAATCACGCATGTTAATTAAGTGTTGAAAATTAGGAGGAAACCTCGCATGTTAATTAAGTGAGTCATTTTCGTTTTATTAAAAAAGAAATTTTTTTTTAAAACTGAATAGGGTTTCAAAATGATTCCTGATAATATAACTAAAAAAATCTCCGAAGATTAATAACAAATAATGTTGGAGAAATGTTTTTGTGTAAAAATGTAACACAACCATAAATTACAGAACAAAATTTTTCATTTGAGGTTTTATAAATAATAAGGAAAATAAATTTATAAATTGCTTTTCAAAAGTTTAAAACTTTTTTAAGCTAGCACGAAATTTGCATGATAAAACCTATAAAAACTTATCTAAAATAATTTGTTTCACCGAGATGGCTGGCTATGCACAATCGATATAATTTTTAACTATAGTAAAGATAGAACAGCTAAAAGGGTTTCTTAACTAATATTAATTTTTTTGGTTTGAATATAAATAAAAAAACAAGTTATAGTACCACCTAAATAAGCTGTTTTGGGTGAAAGTCTATTATTAATTATTATATTTTTGAAAATTTCAGAAAGAAATTTACAAAAACAATAACTAAATTCAAAACAAATTAAACGATTACATAAAATGGAAAATCTGTATAAAAAGGCGTTTATGAGGTCACCAACCAGCTGGTTCTGACGTCACAACAGCAAAATAAACACCTTAATTGGAAAAAGCTTAGCTGGCTAACAATAATACTAATATTTCCCATGGCAACGCAAACACAAGACAGAAAACACTGATAAACATTCTACTCAAAACACAATAATACACGAAATTTTAAAATTAAAAACAATACGTTTAAATAATAAAAGGCGCTTTAGGAAGTATATATCTATAGGTGCAAACAGGAAAGTAAACTCTTAATCAAACAGTAATTATAACGCTCCAAGCTGTAAAGTTTACTTTTACAACTTTGAGTTGAATATTGCACTAAAAAACCACTTTAATGATAAGATAACAAAAACCTATACGTGATGTTGTACGCAGGGTTTAATCATGATGGTTCGAATAAAACGGGATGTCTATCATCAGAAAGATTTTGTCTCGCTAAAGTATGATAAATTCATTTCGACGCATACCATGAATACATATCGATATCGTTGAACTTGAAAATTAATCATATATAAGCTGATCGGTAAAACCGAATCATCGCTAAAAAATCTGACAGTTGTTTCAAACAAAGCTTAAAATGTTTTTTTTATATAAATCAAAGGAAAAAAAACCTGAGTTTTTTGCGTAAAAATAATAATTTAAAGCCAAAAGCCAGAACCAAAGCTGCTTGCTAAAGCGAAAGCTAAAAAAAGAGTTGTTTCAAACAGAGCAAAAATAATTTTATTGTATACACCAAACGAAAAACGTGAGTATAATAAAAATTTCCGCTATTGATAAGTTTAAAGAAGAAGTGAGCGGCTTTTAACGAAGGCGTGGACCAAATTAAAGGGAGTGAGAGCGGGGTGGGTATGTTGCGAAGAGACATGATTTGGTTAATGTACCAGCGCTGGAAATGGTACGGGTAGGAAAAAAATTTTAAAAACGTAAAGTTTTGGTGTTGAAAAAAATTAAAATTTCCGCTATTGATAAGCGAAATTTAAAAAAAATATAAATTACAAAAGCGCGCGGCCGTTTAAGAAAGCGCGGACCGATGGGAGTGAGAGCGGGGTGGGGTGCGTTGCGGGGAGACGGCATGATCCCGTGTGGACGTACCAGCGCTGGAAATGGTACGGCTAGGAAAAAAATTTTAAAAAAGTAAATTTTTGGTGTTGAAAAAAGTTAAAATTTCCGCTATTGATAAGCGAAATTTTAAAAAAATATAAATTACAAAAGCGCGCGGCCGTTTAAGAAAGCGCGGACCGATGGGAGTGAGAGCGGGGTGGGGTGCGTTGCGGGGAGACGGCATGATCCCGTGTGGACGTACCAGCGCTGGAAATGGTACGGGTAGGGAAAAAATTTTAAAAAAGTAAATTTTTGGTGTTGAAAAAAATTAAAATTTCCGCTATTGATAAGCGAAATTTTAAAAAAGATAAAATACAAAAGCGCGCGGCCGTTTAAGAAAGCGCGGACCGATGGGAGTGAGAGCGGGGTGGGGTGCGTTGCGGGGAGACGGCATGATCCCGTGTGGACGTACCAGCGCTGGAAATGGTACGGGTAGGGAAAAAATTTTAAAAAAGTAAATTTTTGGTGTTGAAAAAAATTAAAATTTCCGCTATTGATAAGCGAAATTTTAAAAAAATATAAATTACAAAAGCGCGCGGCCGTTTAAGAAAGCGCGGACCGATGGGAGTGAGAGCGGG
>JASAMX010024598.1:0-11993 GCA_030248175.1 Microlaimidae sp. YZB2_3
TTTTTACATTATCATATACTTATGTTATGCATTTCTCACATACATATTGCTAATTATGGAAATTGTTCTTGTTTAAATATGGGCGTAATATGTTTTAAATAGATTTTAAAAAATAATGAATTTTTTATACATTTTTAAAAAAATTTTTAAATCATAATATTAATATTTTATGTTTGTTTGTCTATTTTATTTCATTCTTTAATTATTAAGCATTAAAGCTTGCTCGAAAATATGATAACACAAGAGAATGTCCGACTGTACAATAAATTTTTGACCAAAATTTTGCGAGAAAAGTCGCACTTTTGAATTCGTGTGCGACTTTTGTCGCAAAAACTCGTTAAGTTTTCTTTAAAATTTCCTGTCTCTGGTTTTTAATACAGTGTTAGTTTTCTCGCAGTGAGGCTCCCCCTTTTTCGCACTCTATGCTGCTTTATTTCGCACTCGATTATTTTTGCACCTCGCCCGAGCCTGGCCGCGCAACAAAAAATGAAACCGAAGTAGGAGCGAAAATTTTGTATTTTTATAAGTAAAATCCGTTTTTTTACCTTAAGATGTTAAAGCTTTTTAGTTTTAAGATAAAGTAACTTTCCAACGTTTTAAAATTAAATAAAACAAGTTTCGAAGTGTTTTACTCCATTAAAAATGACTACCAGCGTTGTATTTTTTGTTGCGCAGCCAGACTCGCAGTGCGAAAAATAATCGCAGTGCGAATAAAGCAACATAGAGTGCAAAAGAAATCGCAGTCCCCACTGCGAGCAAACTAACACTGTGTTAAAAATGGCAAGAAGTGGAAAAACTAGCAGAAAATGGCGGATTTTTGCGAGAAAAGTCGCACACAAATTCAAAAGTGCGACTTTTCTCGCAAAATTTTGGTCAAAAAATTAGTGTATAGTCGGACATTCTCTTGTGTTATATATTCTTGATTGATTACTCTAGTTCTAAGGGTTTAAAAAATCTTGGTTGATTACTCAGCTTTAAAATGTTGCTTTTGACTACGGGGGGATTGCAATCGTTTCACATTTTCAAATGATCTTCTAAGAATTGGAATAATTTTGGGTTGGCTATTTTAATAAAGTTTTTCCTATATGGTGATAGTTTTCCGTTTTATTTAACTTATTTTAATTGCTCATAGCATTTTGCTGTGTATTAATTATAGTTAATGTGTTTTTTTTTATTTTGAAAAAATAAATAATATAAAAATTGTAGAATGGAAATTTTATTCACAGAACTCATCGCATTATACATAATCAGATACCATTAATTACATAAATGTTCTCACTTATCCTTTAATTGTTTTATAAAAGTTTGTGTCAGCAATAAAAATTATTATTTAATTTTAAAATAAATTTTTTTTCGTTTTATTTCGTATGTTAAATACATGTCAAATAATCAAATTCTCCTAAATCATTTGTAATCTAAAAGTTCAATTAAGTTATTGCTGCTAAAATTCAATTTTTAATATACATTATTCTTTAAACTAGAACATATATCAAAACCGTTATAAACACATTGTTGGTTGACCAACATTTGAAAAAAAATTATTTAAACACTCTATTAATATATTTGGTGCCAATATAGATTTTATATAAAAAAATTTTCCACAGTATTTGGTGATCAAAATATTTGAGAAACAGTGCGAATGCTCATTTTCAATTAAAAGCGATAACCACAGCTAAAATTTAATATTCTAAAAATGTTTTGAAATTATAAATTAGCATCCGTTACTTTTGGCAAACTGGAAAGTACACCGACACCGTCCACCGACACCGACCACCTTTGCTGCAAATTATTATTTCTAAACCTAAGCAAAGCCTAAATATTCAAATAAAATTACGATAGAATTTGGTCGGTGTCGGTGGACCGTGTCGGTGTACTTTCCAGTTTGCCGTTACTTTTTGCATCGTCTGGATTTCTGGTTTGCATTGTATGCAAAACAACCGCCGAAATCTCTAAGATATTCTTCGTTGATTAAGTTTAGAAAAGCCTAAAAGGTTCTGGTCATATAAAAATAATAAAATACTGATACTAAATTATACTTAAATCATAAAAACTTTATTACATAAATTAAAATACTTAAATATATGCTAAATTAAGGTAGAACTTCACAGTTTTGACCACTTGGACTACAAGTCGCATATCATTATAAATATTAATGTTTGGCCGATAAAAGTGGAAAGCTATAAAAAGTTAAGAATCTGTGCTATCCAGTGGTTATAAAAACTTCACCGAAAAGTTTGTCCAGTTCGCAACAGATGTCCATGGGTTCTACCTCTGAAAACCACAATAAGACCTTTTAAAAAAAATTGATTCGTTATTTTTGGGCGAAATTTTATAATAACTTAGGGTAATGTAGGGGGCAACTTTCAGAGGTGGTTTGGGTACAAAATGATCTCAGGATTTTTTTTAAATTGCAAAAAAGACTTTTTTTACAAAAATATATAGTAAAAAAATCCCGAAGTCCTTTTTTAATCGTTTATAATAAAAAAAAATGGTAAAAACCTATATCTAACTATTTCCAAACTTTCGTTTACAAATAACGAATCAATTTTTTTTTAATTTTCGTTTAATTTTTTTTAATTGACGCCGAGAAACTACATTTTGAACTATTCCTTTAAAAGGTGCTTTTAATTGAAAGTACAAGCGGACCCAGTAGCCGAGTGGTTAGGACGTCGCGCTCGTATCCTCGGATCCATGTGTTCGAGTAGTCGCTCGACCATTATTTTAATGCCGAAAACATTTTTTTTTAGCTTTTTAATTTAAAAAAATGTTTTATTATTGAAGATACGCTAAATAGAAAATAAAAAATAGAATATTTTCGGTAATAAACTTTATTAATGTTTTGTATTTTTGACATGTATTTTATTGCTGTTATTTGATGATTGTGGACGATAACATTTTTTTACAGAAAAATGAATGTCAAAAATTGAATCAGCAGGTCAAACTACATATAGTAAGATGTAATGCAAAAAAATTTGTCGACAAAAAAAACTGTGAAGTTCTACCTTAAAGTGTAAGGTATACTAATTAATACTTTAAGTAGTATAATTAATATTTTAAGTATAAGCTGAATTCACATTGAGTATGCATACAGCTTAAAAAGTAATTTTTAATCTGTTTTTTGTGTGAATGTTTGTTTTATGTAATATGTTTAAAAAATTCTGATTTTCGACTGGAAACAAGACTTTCAATATTAAGAAAGCAAAAAGTTGTTTGCTACGCATTTTTTCCGCCTTAAAATAAAGTCTTTACGATCGTTAATTTTTGATCGTTCGTTCTTAATGGTTTTATACAAGTTCTTTTTATACAAGTTTTATTCAACTTAATAATCACAAAAATATCTAAAATATAAATAAAAGGTATCTGTGCTGCACATCTGGTTGATTATGGTTATTTTATAAGAAAAAACAAAACAAAACAAATAGCTTCCTCAAAAATTATTTTTGAGCGTACTTTGACTTGTCATAAATTACTTTTTTGGTTTTGCGATTGATATACCATTACGGTAATAATAAAAGCTTCATTAATAAATTTCGGCACCGATCAAGCAGCTTTGATTCTTAAAAAATTTCTAATGATAGAGTGATCGCAGACATTTCTCTAAATTATAACCATAACTCTATATGTTTACATTTGTTTAAGTATGACCAAAAAGGTACAGTAATATTTAGGAAAAACGTTACAAATAATTTCAATGATTTTAAATAAACATAAAGTATATCATGTACTATAATTCCTGTAGATCTTTTTTAGTTTGCAAATTTTCGGGCGGATTTGCTTATGATATTAAAATTTATGAGATTAAATAATTTGTATTAAAAAGGATGAGCAGGCATTACTGTTGCTTTCGCACACCAAATATCTTGTAGTATTTTGTATACTTTATGTTTATCACACAGTTCCAGTGTAAACTGTTAGCAAATTAATATCAAAATGCAATTTCAACCTCCCAATGACGAGTTATAACTGTTTTTTTTGTGGCGCAGATCTCTTTTTTTGCCGAAACTCCTGTATCATTAACTTTTTGCTAGATATCTAGTATAAATCTAACTGTTTTGTATCAAAGTATGCTGATTTAAAAATGTGTTACAGTACACATTTGGAAAGATTATTCTACAAAAATAGAAATATTGAAGTCGCCGAGTCTTGTTAGCCAGATAGCTTGCTGTATTATATTAATAAACTATCCTTTTTCTCCATAAAATCTTACTTTATCACGTGGGGAGCAAACCTTCCAATCAGGACCGCACAAAATTGTTCCGGTTTTATTGTGACCAGCTTCTTTTACATGCCCTAAATCATCAAAAACAATATTCTTTTTTTGCTATAAAAACAGAAAAGGAAAAAATATAATTTCCAAGGGCATAAACACAAAAAACTTGCCTTGACTGAAAAACAAGTCTTCCAGAAGCTGTATTAAAGAAAAAAGTCTACTCATGAAAGTTTTGTATATAAAGGTATAAACAATAAAAATAATTTTGTAGTCATAATTTTACCTTGGTTTAATTTGAAAATTTTTATTGAGTTACTTTTTACTTTGATTGATTTATTTTAAAATTTCATCACAATGCGACATTTTTCTGGCTCATAAACATTACTATAAAGGCTGGTTCATACTTATGTAAAAACGTCCTTTGGGTTTACGGAAAAAAAGCACCCGTGGCAAAAGCGGAAAAAAGCACCTGATTTTTTAAATGCGAACGTTGTTTTTTTAAAACCAAACATCAAATAAAACTTTGTCATGGTATATAATTAATTTAATTTGTATTTAATTCTGTTTTTTAAAAGAATAAAAACTTTATTTTTTTCCTTGGTCTAAGCGAAAGCTAAAAATCAAGCAATCTTTACAGTAATAAATTTTTACTTCGCGCGACAACTTTTTTTGTTTAAGTAAAAACTCGTCTTTTGAAAATTATGTTCACAAAATCGAACCTAAAAGGGGAGTTTCTGAAGACAAGATGCAGAAGACAAGTTGTGTAAAGACGAAAGGTAAATAACACGAAACTTCCGCACACCGCAAAAATTTCCTAAATACTTTACAGTATTATTAATAGAAAAATCGCGTATTTAAAATTCATGTAAATTTGAAGCTAATACAGATTGTTCATCATTTATTAGCATTTATTACCCAGCAGAGAACACAATGGATTTAAATTAATTTTATTTCATTTTTGATCTATTTACTTTGCAAATATTTTTAAATTAAATTTTATGTTTATAAAAACACACACACACATACCCCACACACAAATACAAAAATTAAAAAAAATATATATTAAACTAAAACTATTAATGCATGCATGTTACTGAATTTTTAACTTAAGCTTTATAATAACTTATAACGTAATATTTAAAATAAGTTATAACATAATAATTTCATACTAATAACGTAATAAATAAACGCCGCTGTCTGATAATTGTCACTCGCTCCTTTCGGGTGCTTTTTTTCGCCTTGTGCACGGGTGCTTTTTTTTCGCCTTTGCGGCGGGTGCCTTTTTCCACCACCCGTCCTTTGGACTTAGTCCAAAGGACCTTTTTACATAAGTATGAACAAGCCTTAAGTTTTAATTTACGGTTTCAGCAAGATATTTTTTTAGAAAAAATATTTAAATTTTTAGTGGCTAATCCATTTTGTACCAACCCTAGTTTCTCAATATGAAGAGTAGATTAATACGTTATAAACGCATCTCACAAACTTAATTATTTTATGCTAACATTTATACTTGCGCTATTTCGTTTACGTTTTAAAACATTTCATTAGAATGTCTATGTTTATTTATTTTGAAAACGCTATTTCAAAAAAAGGGGTTAATCTAGTAAATGAAAATAACATAAAAAAACAACATAAAAATGTTAAGCGCTTAAAAGGAAATACTTAGTTTGCACCGGATGTTATTTATTTTGCGTGGATTTTATCTTAAGTTTAGGTTATTCTATATAAATTATATTACGATAATATCAAAATATGGATTTTGCAAGTTTTCTATTTGGTCCCAGGTTAAAAACGCCTCCGCCTTCTTTAATTGAGTAAGAGGTTTGAATCCCCCGCTTCGCTCTCAAGTACCATTAAACCAACCACATCGAAAGACCTTAATGCTAGAAATAATTTTAATCCACCAAACCCCTTTTCGTAGTAATTTCCTTATTTATTCTTCCGGAATTTTGATAAGGACCGGGCTCGCAAAATGAGGATGTAGGATTTAAAAAAAAGGTGTTCAACATTTCAACATCTATAATTTGTTTTTAAAAAATTGGTTTATTTAAACTAACTAAACTTATTTTAATTATTTCGTATCCGTTTTATATTACTGCAGTTTTGGACCAAAATATTTCGGTGAAAAACGTCCTCCTTTTTTGGAGTTCAAAAATAAACCAAACCAATTCGTTTATCGTCGCTTTTTGCCTAAGTGCTCTCATTTATTAAATAGTACTTCTAAACGATTGAATAAATCTTAAGTTTCAAAACAATCCTTTTGCGGAAACTGAGTTTGTTATATTTATAAAATTATTTCTATAGGTTTTCTCATTCCTAAGCAAGTTTTATTTATAACATTTTTTTTTAAATATCAAAAATCTTTTAATTTCGTTAAAAGATTTCATTTTTACTTTAACAATTTTTTTCATTTAAAAAACTAAATCAGTTGATAAAATTTGAAGAATTTGCTGTTTTAAATAGACCTATTTTATATTTAGTTATTTTATTTCATAGTTTTATTATAATATTACTATGAATTAAAAAAGGAAAAATTTGTGCGTATACTGCTTAAACACAATTCAAAATTTTATGACATGCCATATAATTAGGTTCGTCTCAATTGGTTCGTATCATGGCTTTAATTAAGGCATATTTTAATTTATGCCTGCCTTAATTAAAGCGTCTTCTAATAGGCACCATTATCCCCAAGTAGGCCACACGTAAATCATGAAAATGCTGTAGTTGGGGCATTAGAAAGCCTAATGAGACGTGTCCATGTTAAAGCATTTAATGTGTATTAGCATTTTTTTATCTTTATGATATATAGTTTTGGTTTATCACAATTTGGTTTGACATTGAATTAATGTTAATTTCGGTTATAGTTACTTACAACTTACAATTACTAACGTAATTACGAAATAAGCCACCGAGGGTTTAATTTCCATTGAATAAAAATTAGATGCAATGTCATATTAATTGTCAAACATCCTTTTTTAAAGTCTTTTCTTTGCTTTTTTTATGTGCTTCGTCTTATTTTTCTGTTTTTAAAATTATTGTTCTTTTTTCTATTCACTATAGCGGGGAAATTTTTTTTTTATTTTAGTATTTTTTTCTCGGAAACGTTTCTGGGTTTTGAGCGATATCACGCGTATCAAACGCAGGTGTAGACCACGCCACCGCTGTCTAATACTACATTTTGTGTCTTATTGCGCCGCGTTTCTTTATACAACCACTCACCAACAATTAGACAACACGCGATTTACTTCTGCGTTTAGGACGAGAGAAAAATCAGAAAATTTTAATTAGTATTTATGTTTACTGCATTCTTGTTCAATCGTATATTAATAGATCAATTCCTTACAGCTGTATAAGCTATTTTTTATCAATTATTGTTTAATTAAGTTTATAGCTAATGATTAATTAAAACAATTTACCACTATGGTAATTTTTGACACAAATTAACAACTATTATATCGCAGTATAAATTATAATTTATTTAGGCAGGCAGATTACACTTAATTTTAAAATACACAAGTAGGCTTGGCATAGTAGACAGTAAGTTATATTGTATGCGGCACGGTAACCTAGTTGAAAGGCATTTCAAATAAAATATATTTATATAACTTTTTATATAATAAAGTAACAGTTAATTATCGAAAAGATTTTAGATTTCAACGGCCAGGTGTTGATTTGGTAACAATTTCAAATATTGATCTGGTAAGCTTGGTTTAAAAAAAACACAAAAAATAACTTTATGTTCATTTAATGTAAAATTTTACTTAACGCAGAAATTTTACTTTAATTGTAATTTTTGCAAATTTTTTTATATTCAAGAAAAAACAAGGTCTTTAAAAATTATTTGGGAGGAAATTTCGGTTTTGCGTAACACTGAAGATCTTTCTTACCTTAACCGTTATGGAACATCCAACGTTTTTTTTTTTGGTTACTTTAATTGGGTAAAACCGGACTGATACTTAATTATACTAATGTTTTCCGTACTGTGTATCTTTTTCTTGCAAGGATATTTTTTAACTTATATAGTATTGTTTATTATTATATAGTTATTGAATATTTTTTTATCATTCCCTTACCTTTCCATTCCCCCGCACAGCCTTTGACATGGTGAGCGTCGTGAAATCCTTCTGAAGTTCCGTCGGCACACGCGTGTGATGTCACTAGAATTCAATTAAACAGAAGTATAATAAACTTTTTTTTAAAAAAATTGTAATTAAATAAGTTATAATGAAATCAATTTAAAAAGAAATTAAAATAATTAAGAATTAAGACAACTGAAGCAGGTGTTGATACTAAAAAGTACCGAAAGAACTGGAAAAAAGCATAGCATATCAAAGGATGAACCTTATTTTGATTATTTTGTTATGGTTTTTTACGTAGTATAAAACATATGCGCTGTTATACCGTCGTATTTTTTAACAAAAAATATCCGATTTTTTTTATTACTATTGATGAAAGAAATAATTTTTTTAAGTCGTACAAAAATGGAAAGTAAAAACGTTCGTACACAAAAGTAAAAACGGAAGGAAATTAGTCAATATATACTTCTTTTTTAGCATGCGCATCATTTTTAATTACTTGAGGTTTAAAACTAAATTTTGGTTTTGCATATTCAGAAAAGAATAGTATCAAAACATTGATATTTTAAATATGGATCCTACAGTATATTTACATATTCTAACAGTATAATTTAGCTCAATTGCATATAATTTGTCAAAATATTTCTAAGAAAATAACAGTACTTAGTGATATCAAACAAAAAAACTAACCTAAAACAACCTATAATAATATTCAGAACAAAATAATATGTATATCATTATCCTCTAAAATTACAGACTTAATATACATTACTGATCTTTATAAATTCTTTATTGAATAGAATCCTAAAGTTTATGAGATTAAATGTGGTAGGAATATGTGTTGTGTTTTAAGGTCTATTCATACTTATGACAAAACGTCCTTTGGACAAAGTCCAAAGGACAAAAGTCCTTTGGACTTTGTCCAAAGGACAAAGTCCAAAGGGAAAAGTCCAAAGGACTTTGTCCAAAGGACAAAGTCCAAAGGGAAAAGTCCAAAGGACAACGTATTCATACTTCCTGTCCTTGGACAATACCCATAATTATTTCCAAAACAAAAAAAAAACTAAGTTCATACTTCGTCCAAAGGACAAAGTCCAAAGGACGTTTTGGCTTGTCCAAAGGACGTTTTGGTTTGTCCTTTGGACTTTGTCCAAAGGACGTTTTGTCATAAGTATGAATAGACCTTTATAGGTTAATTTAAACGATGGTTTTGCGTTAGAGTCCTGGATAGTTTTTTTTTTGTTTTAAAAACATATTCGGCGTTATTTTCTTAAACAAATTATCAATTCACCATGTTCACAAAGTGCAATAATTTACATAATGCAATGTTTTGTTTAAAAAATGGGAAGCGGAAACAAATCCTGGTTTTTAATATAAACCCGCAAATGCACATAAATAATGACACTTTGTAACATTGATTGTTTAAAAATTTTTTTATATTTGTAAAAGAATTTTTAATCATACCGTACTTTTAAAATGTAAGCTTTGTCAAACAATAATACATAATTGCATAATAGAACACAATAATTTTGTTTAAAGACGCTAATTTTTTTTAAGAAAGACACTTTGGGCCGTGGTATTGTGGATTTACTAACTTTAGATAATCAGCAAACGTACGGGATAAAAAAAGTTCACAAAGAAACTTAAATTTTTCATTACTTTGATCTTATTTAAAAAAATTTTTCCTCAAATTCTTAATAATATAAAACATTTTTTAAAAACTACTAAAACTAAGTTAGTTATAGGATTAGGGTTGGTATTCTGTAAAAGAATATTTATCTTAATCATTGTTTTAGCTGAAAAAACCTCTGTATAATTTTTAAAACTTAGTCTTATTCATTATAGGAAAATAATTATAGTAATACAAACCCACAACATAGAAAATATAAATAAAAAGTGAATTTAAACCTATGCCGTGCGATCACTAGCACATGAAAAACCATGAATCCGGACAAATGATCAAATTTAAAAGTTTTAAATCATTGACTGTTAGAATTAAATGAAGCAGTGTTATTACCCATTAAATAATTAAGAAATATTTCCACAACTATGCGTGCGTAGAGTTTCACCGGTTTTAATTTACTGAACTGTCATGTTTGCCACAAATCAAAAAGATTAGTTTTATAACTTGAATAATTGGAAAACATGTAATTTCCACTGGCGCCTGGCTAACTCTATACGAGAACCACAATTAAATGTTGTTCTTTAATAACGGTCGTACGATAAGCACACGAAATAAACCCCGTTACCATTGTTTATAAAACCATTTATAACATTTACGGTTTACTAATTAGCTATTTGAAATAATAGTTTTACTTCGTTGTCGCATGAACTTCCATTTTTTATTCAGCGAAAATTGCAGCAGGAAAAGTTTGATTTCTCTGTTCATCTTAACTTACATAAACTAAACCATAACTAGAAGAAAATCTTAAAAAATTTATAACATTATTCAAAGAAGTAAAAAATCTATCAATTAGCATTCTAAAATTAATCTTAAATAAGTGACCACCTCAATAACTATAAGTATATTGTATAATTATTTTGCCACCCTATAAATATAAGTATATTATATAAGCTATATAAGTGTAATATACTGTATAAGTTTTTGGCCCACCTGCTCTTTAGCTAAAATTGTTTTTTATTGAAGTTTTTATCGAAGTCCTTAAAAAAATCAATTTTTTTTCTGTTTATTCGTTTTTATTGCGCCGTTTACTGCATTGTACGAATCTAAGCTTTTGATACTCATGGAATACAGCGTAGACAAATTTTGATTGATGCTTTGAAATAAAGGCTGCGTCCAACCAAAAAAAAATTGTGGGCGGAGCTTAGTTACGGAGGATGCCTCTATAGACACCTTGCACTGGAACTAGGTTTATACATGAAGTATGCAATATACATAAGCGTCACCATAATAGATAATTACCGTATCTCCTACTTCCTACTTATCTTTCGTAGTATGCAGATCAACCGATTGAAATTTCTCGCGCTTTTGAGGGTTGATCTGCATACTACAAAAATAAATTAGAGATACGGTGATTATCCATTATGGTGACGCTAATGTATTGCATACTTCATGTATAAACAGAGTATTGCATACTTCATGTATAAACAGAGTTCCAGTGCAAGAGGCCTATACTGTTTTGCATTTAGTCTAACTATACTTACTTTAGATTTATGGTTTACAATGTCTGGAATACTTATTATCGGCATTTTAATAGCTCCTACCTTACTCGAGCGGTTTTTAGTGTCCGCCAATTTGGAACCCATAATATTTCCTGACTCCAGAGAGTTCAACTTGTGCCAATTGTTGTGTCAATCGGTGGAAACAAGCGATTGCATAGAAAATTGTCTTTACGATTTGCGCGATCAAGACAAAAGTGAATAAAAAAAGCGATTAGTAAAAAACAAAAAAAAATATACCAACGGAAAGGAAGGAATGTCATAACCACCTATTAATAATAGTTTTGAAATAAATATCTATATAAGACCTAGCATTGACAAAAGCTTAAACTTAAAGTGTCTTATGCAGTCCATTTAAAAAATTTTCCGGTTACCACAAATTTTTCTAATTTGTATAGGAGCTTCTGATGTAAATCCGTGTTAAACGTTTTCGCAAAATCCAAATGAATCTTAGCTATACATTGATATAATTATAGTTTAGACCAACCATTATGTTAGTAAAATTTACCCGCTTAAACATTTTCCTA
>JASAMX010024599.1:0-13247 GCA_030248175.1 Microlaimidae sp. YZB2_3
CTGGCACCGCCACTGTTCTAGACCCCCCAAATTTTTATCCTTGGCAACCCAAAAGGGGGGTCGAACTCCAAATTTTTCCCTTTGCCGACCCAAAAGGCGGGTCTAGACCCTCCTGTCTACGCCCATGTATGTATATAATCTTTAATTAAATATAAGATTATGGATTAAAAAGTTTGTGATACTTGATTTTATAATCAAAACAATATATAATTACTATTTTATTATTACGTAATTATCAAAAAAAACTATCTAATTCTAAGAGTATATAAACACATTATTATTAAAAGAATTAAAAAATAAAATTTATAAGTTGCAATAAGGTCTTATTTTAATTTTACACAGTTTTAAAGCATTTATAAGCTTGTTTTACGTTTTTTACGCGTTTTAAGCCCATTTTAAGGCAGCGCGGAAATATTGGGTACACCCCCCTCAAAATTTGGGTCTTGCCAGACACTCTTCCCCCCTAAAATCCGAGAGGCTGCCCACCTATGGGTCTAATATTGAATTTTATATAATAATTTAGCCTATTTAGGCTTAAAAAAATGTATTTAAACACAGTTTTTAACTAAAAAACTCGTGTTTTCGACAGTAAATAAAAAATTATACTTCTAAATTGGTCGAGAGGGGAGAGCGGTTAGCCTCGATAGGGGGGGGGGGGTCAGACCGGACCACTTTTGAGCTTTGGGCGAGGGAAAGGGGGGGCTGGATTTTTTCTAGGGGGGTCGGAAATTTTGGTTCTGGGAAGGTGGACCCCTCTGTCCCTCCAAAACATCTATGAACATAATATAAACCTAATCTAAACCCCTGATTTTACATTAAAAAAACCTGCGGACTTATATACCCGCGGAATGCGTGGTTGTTTTGACTACAGAAAGAAAGGAATGTGAAAGGAATTTGACCTTTTGTTAAGGAAAAGTGTAAATTAAATAAGAAATATGATTTGTAAAATTTAATTAAAATGGAAAAACCCGGGCATTACAGAAGGAAATGTGTGGATGGTATTGTTTAAGCATCAGGCATGTGTCATTAGGCGATGGGAACAATGACTAAAACTTACTGGCACTGACTGACTGACAAAAAAATAAACTCAAATTTACTAAAAATTTACAATAATTTTTTTTCAAAATTTAAAACAATACAAGTTAATTTTAACTAAATAGTATTGTTACAAAAAGTTGAGATCATAGGTGAGCGCGGTCGGGGAAGCTAGGGGGGGTGGTTACCCAGGGTAAATCGAATTTTGAATTCTAGGAGGGGGTCCCAGGGGGGTCCGGACCCCCCCCCCCAGCTTTTTAGGGGGGGTCGACCCGGGGTGCGAAATTTTGAAATCTAGAGGGGGGTCAGGTGGGGTCCGGTGTCCAAAGCAAAACAGTTTTAAACCATAATAACTTTAATAATTGTTCTTTTTATAGGATAATACTACATTTTATTGAATAAAAAGCCATATTCATGTATAAAAAGGGTGTAAAAGCATTGAATATGTGATGAAAATTCACGTTTTTGAAGAAAATTTAGTATAAAAAGGTACCTAAAATTTTCCCGAGAGGGGAGGTGGGGTCAGATTTCAAAATCTAGAGAGGGGTCAGAGGTAAAAAATCCCAAAATTTGGGGGAGGGGGGCCTAGATTTTCGTCTAAGGGGGGTCTCGAAATTTCAAGGCTAGGGGGGGTGGACCCTACCCTGCCACCCCGTTCTCACCTATGGTTGAGATGGTGTTTTTATTGGTTGCTTTCGCATGCCATGACCCAAAAATTGGTTTAAATCAAACAAAATTGAAATAATTAGTTTAAAAATACCACAGAAATTAAAAATTAATTTTTTAACCATTTTTTTTTAAATAAATAAGGCGGTTTGAACGTATACACTAAAAACGGTCCAAAAAAGAATCCGTACAGCATACCAGTAATTCAGTGGCGTGCCCAGGGGGGGGGGGCGGCCCCCCCCCCCCCCCGAAATCCGGCGAAGCCGGATTTTTTCGTAAGGGGGGACCCTTACGTTTTTTGAATTTTGGGAGAGAAAATTTTTTTTCTTAAATATTAATACAGAAACTTTCCTGATGCCTTCCAAAAGCATATTAATAGTCAAAAAACCAAATTTTCCCCGCTTCGCGGGTAGTTAAAATTGGCAATTTATCTCAGTTTTTCCATTTCCATCGATTTTGCCGCTCAATATTTAAGGCATACATGTTAAATAAAACTACTATAAACACTATTAACCTTCTATTAACGTTTTAAACACATGTTTTAAATGGATAGGAATAAAAATAAACTTAAATTTTGTTTTAATTATCATCTGGAATTAAAATTTCTAGTGTATTTTAGCGCCTTTAATTAAAAATTTTCTTCCCCGGGGGGCATTCTGCCCCCCGGACCCCCCTGACAAGGGGCTCTGCCCCTTGACCCCGCTGGGGGGCTTTCGCCCCCCCAGACCCCCCATTTCCGAGGGGCTGCCGCCCCCCAGACCCCCCTCACAATTAATATGTACCCCCCAGTTCGTTCCCCCCGAAATGAAATCCTGGGCACGCCACTGCAGTAATTTATATAGTAAGTATTTTTAACTCACCTGGATTTTGAGGACACAAACAATTAGGATACCATGGGTGCTCACGCAAGCTTGAAAGTTGTTTGTGCTTCAAAATAAACTAAACAAACATGTAAAAATAATCCCAGTAATAGCATCAATAATGAAAGACAATATACTTGATAAGATACCAGATAAGGGGGGGCAGCAAGAAATAAAATGGGCGGCGGGCGGGTTAATTTTGTTTTCTATATTTTATTATTTGCATTTATAACAAAATAATTACTTCTGCATGTCCAAAAGTTTGAATTAAAGGAATGACTTGCAAATTTAATCGTTCACATTGTTCCAAAAATTCATTACATTCTTCATGTCTAAATAGAAATAATAATAGGTAAAGGTACATAAAAAAATTGCTTAATGTTTATACTTATTATAATGCAAAAATAATACAATTAATAAAACAATAATTATCAATAATTAATAATTATAATAAAAAATAAATAATATTCTAGTTTTTAAGTAGAAATGAACTCTAAATTTTCTAGATTTTATAAAGCAGGATAGCTGACTAAATTTTGGCCACCTTTTTTATTTTTTTAAATAAGTTTTTCTGGCTCTTTTAATCGAACCAAGATTTGGTCTAAAGATCAAACTATGACAGGTATTTTTGTTATTCCAAAGCAAAATTTAAAATTTTTGTTACACTTAAAAATCAGTAAAGGTTTAAAATTTTTTACAGTGGCCAAAACTAAGGCCCGTGCCATTAACTTTGGCCACCTAAAAAAAATGGCTATAACTAATGATAAAACGAACAATAAAAATTTTTAAGGGTTACAAATTTATCCTTAGGTATTGTTCTTCAGTTATTAGTATAACAGACCTGTGCACGGTCTGGAAATGCCCCCCCGTTTTATTGGAGGATTTGCCCCCCGTTTTATTACCCCCCTGCCAAAAAATGAAAAAGTACCCTAAAATTATGACGTCATTTTTAACCTATGATGACGCCATCATCGCAAATTTTTTGCAGTTTTTAGCCTATTTCAACGTATTTTAAGCCATTTAGACCTATTTTTACCTTATTTTCGCTTTTTTGTCCCTTTTTACCCTTTTCCCTTCTTTTTCCCCCTTTTTCTCTTTTTTTTTTCTTTCCCCCCTGCTTGCCCCTCCGTTTTATTGCCCCCCCTCCTTTCAAAAAAATTGCCCCCCGTGCCCCCCCCCCCCCCCGTTTTGGCCGTCTCCCCCCTGATAAACTACCGGGGAGGCGGCTTGCACAGGTCTGGTATAAGTTTAAACAATTATGTCAAAACTCTTAAAAATAACTCTTATCAGTTTGCAATATTGTAATTTGTAAACATGTTATTCTTGTTTATTTAAAAAGTTGATTGGTTTGTTAAAACCACAAGTTTTAATAACAAGTGTCTCAAGTTTCTTGAGTGGGAAGAGGGAGCAAAATCTAAAAGGGGGGTCAGGGGTAAAAATTTTTAAAATTTGGGGTGAGGGGGGTGCATTAATACATGGTCAACATTAATACATGTTCAACCAATGAAATGGACTAAACATCAAATAAAATTGACTTTTTTTGCTTTTTTATGTTAGATCTTTAAAATGTGAATGCACATTTAGTTAGTTATATTAAAATATGGCAATGGCAGATGGCAGTGTTGTTAGTATTTGGAGACATTTTGCTGTTAAATCCTCAGATGAAACATATGCTATTTATTTGTCAACTTTGTTTGCCAGCCAATGTTAAAAAGTATAAAAGAGGTTTAACAAATAAACAGTTCAGTACAACTCCAATGTGGAATCATTTGGAGAGCCCATTCTCCTGAGTATAAGATTTTAAAAGCAGAAATCAAGCAAAAACAAGGTGAGAAAATAGCATCTGTTAAGAAAAAAATTGCAATGTACAATTTGGCTGAAAAAGAAGAAGCAGCTATTGTTGTTTTGTTTGTTTGTTAGTTTTTAAAAAAAACTCATAAGCCCCCGCCAGCTGAAACATTTTTAGCAAACTCTGTTTGCTAATGTTTCGCTGGGTTTATTACTCTGATCCAAGAGTCAGCTAAAGGCAATCGCTTACAAAGATTTAATTATGATATGATTGCCCATTATATTTTTCATTATTTTAAGAAAACAGTAGCTGATGATGAATTGTACAAACAAGAATTGTTTGGAGGATGTGCGATTCATCAGCATCAGCAAGTGACAAAATAGAAAAATAGACCATGATGAGAGCTAAACAAGGGTTTATGAAGACCCATCAGTGCGACTCATTAGTATTGTAACAAAATATTTTATGTTATGTTAAATAATTTAAAATCTGGTTAGTGGTGGTCTGTTTTATGTTAAAATTAAGGGCGTAGCCAGGGGGGTTATGGGGGTTGTAACCTCCCCCCCCCCCTTTTGGGCTGGCTGAGGTAAAAATTTGGGGCTCCTAAGAGAACAAATTTTAAAAATTTTTCTCACGCTTTGCTCCACTCAGCGCTTGACACTTATATACCTTTTTACAACTTTTAAGTGGTTTTTAATTAATTTAAAAGACAATTTTTGAAATTAATTTGTGCTGTTGCACGATTTTTAATGTTATGTCTTTTTAAACCTAAAATTTTTAAAGTTTAACTTAAAAAAACAATGCAAATAACAGCAAAAAGAATCACTTAGCGCGAAGCGCAAAATTGTTTTACCCTTTTTAATGTCTTTTTTATGGTATTTTAAAAATTTGGAGTACAACCCTCCCTTTCAGAAATCCTGGCTACGCCCCTGGTTAAAATAACACAATTATTAATTAATTAGGGCTATTTTACACAAAAATGAATTATGAATATAATTAAACTCTGAGTCACCAGATCCGATCCGGTAAAATATTTGATCCGGCCGGATCTAGTTTTGATCCAATCTATCTGGATCTGAAAATCCCAATCGGGTCCTAGGTTTAACCCCCCCCCTCTCAGAAGTGGGGGGGGGGAGAAAAAGTTAACCCCCTTATTTTGGAAAAATGAAGAAAAAAATGTTTTTAAAATGACTTCTAATTGGCTCCAAACTTAAGTTTTGACGTTAAAATGAATGTTTTAAATAGTAAAAAGCTCAAAAATGAAATAAAAAAGGCTTTTTGATCTAAAATTCGCGTTTTTTTACATATTTTTTTTTTTAAATCGAAAAACAATATGGGTAAAATGCACTCCAGAAAAAAACGATATGGGTATTTTGCGTTTTTTAAATTTTAACCCCCCCCCCTTATTTGGGGTTTATCCCCCACTCCGGACCAACTTGCCCATGTATGATTCAAAGAATACAAGTTGTTTTGAAAAAACAAAAAAACTAATGTTTAAAAAAATTGCTTCGTTTTTATTGGAACGTTTTTATCAAAATTAATAGAAAATATCAAGTGTTTGACATATTAATTAAATTGAATAAAGAACTCAGCACGAAAAAAAGTCCTTTAAAAACGTTTTAGTTTGAAACCCCTTAGACCCTCTAAGCTTCAACCTATTTTTCCTTTGCTTTGATTCCCCTTTCCGATATTCTGTTTCTGACTACGTCCATGGTGCGGGAGGGTGTGGAAGTAGAAAGAATGAGCCAAAAATAACAAAATAAAATTTATTATATTTAACCATTGAAAAAAATATAAGGTTTGGTGATCTTAAATAACTTTTTATTAAATAAGCTGCTAATGCAGTTAAAAAAACTGTTTTTTAAAGAAAAGAAAGCGGGACCTTACATATTTCTTACTTTAGTGGAATTTGCAGCAAAACTTTGATGGGGGAACTATTCACCCAATCCAAATCTTCTTTTCCGTATGGAGCGGACTTAATATAAATTTAAACATACGTGTAACAAGCTCTTGATCTAAGAAGTTCAAGATCTCCACTATAAGGAAAGGTGTCTTCATATTCTATTAAAAGTCCTGTTGCTCCCCAGCGCTTTAGCAAGGGAAGAAGACGTTTTAAATATCCTATCCGCGGAGGAGCCCCTTTCAAATCCAAATGAACTAACCTGAAAAAAATTATTATTAAGACTCAAACAGACCTGTGCACGGTCTAAAAATGCCCCCTACTATTTTATTGCCCCACCCCGCCAAAAAATGAAAAAGTACCCTGAAATTATGGCGCCATTTTTGACCTATAATGACGCAATCATCGCGTATTTGGCATTTTTTTAAAAATTTTCTTAGTCTATTTCAATGCATTTTAAGCCATTTTCGACCTATTTTTACCTAATTTTCGCTTTTTTAGTCCCCCACTATTTTATTGCCCCACCCCGCCAAAAAATGAAAAAGTACCCTGAAATTATGGCGCCATTTTTGACCTATAATGACGCCATCATCGCGTATTTGGCATTTTTTTTTTAATTTTTTAGTCTATTTCAATGCATTTTAAGCCATTTTCGACCTATTTTTACCTAATTTTCGCTTTTTTTTAGTCCCTTTTTCCCTTTTCCTTTATTTTTTATGTTTTTTTTTTCTTTTTTCTCCTGCTTTCCCCCCCATTTTATTGCCCGCCTCCTGTTTCAAAAAAGTTGCCCCCCATGCCCCCCCTGTTTTGGAATTGCCCCCTCCAATAAAACCACGAGGTGAGAGTGCATACATTTGCACAAATTTTACTTTAACTTGATAACATAAATTTAAATGCATCGGTGGGCAGGGGGAGGGTTGGGAGGGTTATACATTACCCCCCCCCCCCCAAAAAAAAAACATAAAAATAAAGGAAACGGGAAAACGGGACTAAAAAAAGCGAAAATTAGGTAAAAATAGGTCGAAAATGGCTTAAAATGCATTGAAATAGACTAAAAAATTAAAAAAAAAATGCCAAATACGCGATGATGGCGTCATTATAGGTCAAAAATGGCGCCATAATTTCAGGGTACTTTTTCATTTTTTGGCGGAGTCGGGCAATAAAATAGTGGGGGACTAAAAAGCGAAAATTACGATAAAAATAGGTCGAAAATGGCTTAAAAATGCATTGAAATAGACTAAGAAAATTTTTAAAAAAATGCCAAATACGCGATGACTATTGAGTCATTATAGGTCAAAAATGGCGCCATAATTTCAGTGTACTTTTTCATTTTTTGGCGGGGTGGGGCAATAAAATAGTAGGGGGCATTTTTAGACCGTGCACAGGTCTGTTTGAGTCTTAATAATAATTTTTTTCAGGTTAGTTCATTTGGATTTGAAAGGAGCTCCTCCGCGGATAGGATATTTAAAACGTCTTCTTCCCTTGCTAAAGCGCTGGGGAGCAACAGGACTTTTAATAGAATATGAAGACACCTTTCCTTATAGTGGAGATCTTGAACTTCTTAGATCAAGAGCTTGTTACACGTATGTTTAAATTTATATTAAGTCCGCTCCATACGGAAAAGAAGATTTGGATTGGTCAAATAGTTCCCCCATCAAAGTTTTGCTGCAAATTCCACTAAAGTAAGAAATATGTAAGGTCCCGCTTTTCTTTTACTTTTAAAAAACGAGTTTTTTTAACTGCATTAGCAGCTTATTTAATAAAAAGTTATTTAAGATCACCAAACCTTATATTTTTTTTCAATGGTTAAATATAATAAATTTTATTTTGTTATTTTTGGCTCATTCTTTCTACTTCCACACCTATCTCCCGCACCATGGACGTAGTCAGAAACAGAATATCGGAAAGGGGAATCAAAGCAAAGGAAAAATAGGTTGAAGCTTCGAGGGTCTAGGGCTTTCAAACTAAAACGTTTTTAAAGGACTTTTTTTCGTGCTGAGTTCTTTATTCAATTTAATTAATATGTCAAACACTTGATATTTTCTATTAATTTTGATAAAAACGTTCCAATAAAAACGAAGCAATTTTTTTAAACATTAGTTTTTTTGTTTTTTCAAAACAACTTGTATTCTTTGAATCATACATGGGCAAGTTGCGTCCGAGAATGGCGATAAACCCCAAATAAGGGGGGGTTTTTTAAAATTTAAAAAACGCAAAATACCCATATCGTTTTTTTCTGGAGTGCATTTTACCCATATTGTTTTTCGATTTAAAAAAAAAATATGTAATAAAACTCAATTTTTAGATCAAAAAGCCTTTTTTATTGCATTTTTGAGCTTTTTTACTATTTGAGAAAACATTTCATTTTAACGTCAAAACTTAAGTTTGGAGCCAATTAGAAGTCATTTTAAAAACATTTTTTTCTTCAGCTTTTCCGATATGAGGGGTTAGCTCTTCTCCCCCACTCTGAGAGGGGGGGGTGTTAAACGTCGGACCCGATTGGGATTTTTCAGATCCAGATCGATTGGATCGAAACTCGATCCGGCCGGATCGAATATTTTTTACCGGATCGGATCTGGTGACTCAGAGTTTCATTATCTATTCATAATTCATTTTTGTGTAAAATAGCCCTAATTAATTAATAATTGTGTTATTTTAACCAGGGGCGTAGCCAGGATTTCTGAAATGGGGGGTTGTACTTCAAATTTTCAAAATACCGTAAAAAGACACTAAAAAAAGGGTAAAGATTTTTGCGCTTCGCGCAAAGTGATTCTTTTTGCTGTTATTTGCATTGTTTTTTTAAGTTAAACTTTAAAAATTTTAGGTTTAAAAAGACATAACATTAAAAATCGTGCAACAGCACAAATTAATTTCAAAAATTGTCTTTTAAATTAATTAAAAACCACTTAAAAGTTGTAAAAAGGTATATAAGTGTCAAGCGCTGAGTGGAGCAAAGCGTGAGAAAAATTTTTAAAATTTGTTCTGGATCAGAGTAATAAACCCAGCGAAACATTAGCAAACAGAGTTTGCTAAAAATGTTTCAGCTGGCGGGGGCTTATGAGTTTTTTTTAAAAACTAACAAACAAACAAAACAACAATAGCTGCTCCTTCTTTTTCAGCCAAATTTACATTGCAATTTTTTTCTTAACGGATGCTATTTTTACTCACCTTATTTTTGCTTGATTTCTGCTTTTAAAATCTTATACTCAGGAGAATGACTTCTTCAAATGATTCCACATTGGAGTTGTACTGAAGCTGTTTATTTTGTTAAATAGTAAAAAGCTCAAAAATGCAATAAAAAGGCTTTTTGAGATATTAAAATTCGCGTTTTTTTACATATTTTCTTTAAATCGAAAAACAAGAATATGGGTAAAATGCACTCCCGGAGAACGATATATGGGTACTTTGCGTTTTTTTAATTTTAACCCCCCCCCCCCTTATTCGGGGTTTATCCCCCACTCCGGACCAACTTCCATGTATGGTTCAGAAAAATACGAGTTGTTTTGAAAAAACAAAAAAAACTAATGTTTCAAAAAATTGCTTTGCCGTTATTTTTTATTGGAACATTTTTATCAAAATTAATAGAAAAATATCAGATGTTTGACATATTAATTAATTGAATAGAGACTCAGCACAGAAAAAAGTCCTTTAAAAAACGTTTTAGTTTGAAACCCCTTAGACCCTCTAAGCTTCAACCTATTTTTCCTTTGCTTTGATTTCCCCCTTTTCCGATATTCTGTTTCTGACTACATTTCAGTGGTGCGGGAAGGTGTGGAAGTAGAAAGAATGAGCCAAAAATAACAAAATAAAATTTATTATATATAACCATTGAAAAAAAATATAAGGTTTGGTGATCTTAAATAACTTTTTTATTAAATAAGCTGCTAATGCAGTTAAAAAAACTGTTTTTTAAAAGAAAAGAAAAGCGGGACCTTACATATTTCTTACTTTTAGTGGAATTTGCAGCAAAATCTTTGATGGGGGGAACTATTCACCCAATTTCCAAATCTTCCTTTCCGTATGGAGCGGACTTAATATAAATTTAAACATACTGTGTAACAAGCTCTTGATCTAAGAAGTTCAAGATCTCCACTATAAGGAAAGGTGTCTTCATATTCTATCTAAAAGTCCTGTTGCTCCTCTAGCGCTTTAGCAAAGGGAGAAGAAGACGTTTTAAATATCCTATCCGAGAGACTCCTTTCAAATCCGAATGAACTAACCTGAAAAAAAATTATTTTTAAAACTCCAAACAGACCTTGGCCTGCACGTTCTAAAAATGCCCCCTACTATTTTTATTGCCCCACCCCACCAAAAAATGAAAAAGTACACTGAAATTATGGCGCCATTTTTGACCTATAATGACGCAATCATCGCGTATTTGGCATTTTTTTAAAAATTTTCTTAAGTCTATTTCAATGCATTTTAAGCCATTTTCGACCTTTTTTTACCTAATTTTCGCTTTTTTAGTCCCCCACTTATTTTTATTGCCCCACCCCGCCCAAAAATGAAAAAGTACCCTGAAATTATGGCGCCATTTTTGACCTATAATGACGCCATCATCGCGTATTTGGCATTTTTTTTTTAAATTTTCTAGTCGATTTCAATGCATTTTAAGCCATTTTCGACCTATTTTTACCTAATTTTCGCTTTTTTTTTATTCCCTTTTTACCGTTTGGTTTTTTTTNTTTGGTTTTTTTTTCTTTTTTCTCCTGCTTTCCCCCCCATTTTATTGCCCGCCTCCTGTTTCAAAAAAGTTGCCCCCCATGCCCCCCCTGTTTTGGAATTGCCCCCTCCAATAAAACCACGAGGTGAGAGTGCATACATTTGCACAAATTTTACTTTAACTTGATAACATAAATTTAAATGCATAGGTGGGCAGGGGGAGGGTTGGGAGGGTTATACATACCCCCCCCCCAAAAAAAAAATCCCAATTATAGCCGACACTCTCGACTCTCCGCCTCTAAAATTTGGGGGTACCCTGGATTTGGGGGGGAGTCGTCCCAGTACAAAAACGCTACAATTGGACAAATTTTGTCTCAAATTTCCACCGACGAATTCACCATAATTTTGATTATAAACCAGTGTTAATTCCCCACAGACCTGTGCACTGCCTCCGGGGTTTTATTGGGGGTTGGGCAATTCCAAAACGGGGGGGCACAAGGACAACTTCTTTGATATGGGGGCAATAAAACAGGGGGCAAGCAGGGGAGAAAGAAAAAAAAGGAGAAAAAAGAGAAAAAAGAAGGGAAAAGGGGAAAAAGGGACCAAAAAAAACACGAAAATAAGGTAAAAATAGCTCCAAATTGGCTTAAAATACATTGAAATAGGCTAAAAACTGCAAAAAATTGGCGATTATGGCGTGATCATAGGTCAAAATTGGTGTCATAATTTTAGGGTACTTTTTTTATTTTTTGGTGGGGGGGGGGGGGCAATTAAACGGGGGGGAGGGGCAAATTCTCCAATAAAGCGGGGGGGGGGGTCATTTCCAGACCGTGCACAGGTCTGTTCCCCATGACATTGAAAAAAGCGTTTGCAAACTAAAATTTGTTTTGAAACCTAATTTTATTATAGCAAATTTTATTTTCCAAATATTAATTTATGGAGAAATGACACTGTTTCATGGTGATTTTTTTTATTATTTTTATAATGATCATATGACAGAAGTAATATTTTACTAAACATAGAAAAGAATATGCATTGTTTAATTCTACGGTATCATCATTTCATTTTTCTTTTCTTTTTCTTTTTTTTATCAACAACATCAAATTTGCGACTTAATTGCCGCCAACATAAACTATAATTCTAACAAAATATCAACATAGCTATCTGAAATGACTTTAAAGGCTCAAAAAGAGCGCTTATTAAAGTCGGTTTTGAACTTTTCTTGAATGCATCCAAGGAATTGACAGTTACTTGAGACAGAGACGGTAATGTTTATGGTAACTTTTTGCCAATGGTGAATTTGTCTATGGAGTTTTTGTATGGACCCGTTGTAAACTTAGGATAGACTAGACTAGACAGGAGACAAGACAAACGTTTAGCACAAATTCTGCAGTCAACTTACTTTGGAATTTTTCCTGATGATTGAGAAAAATGATCCATTTATACTCATCTTACTTTTTTCAATTGAGAGATTTGTATTTTTTAATCAGCATCCGAAAATCTAAATAAATAATTTTTTTGTTTTTAATTTTTTTACTAGCAGCAGCACAAACAGAAAAAATATGCTACATTGATTGACTGATAGTTGATAGTCTCAACCATGGGGTGATTTTTTTGCCCCTCCTGGCTTGTTTTAACGCCTGCTCTTAACATAATCTGCATAGGGAAGATAAGTTTCAGGTAATGCAACAACAACTGATATTCTTATTACAACGTGGTGTTTTGTTATTTACAGAATAAAAATAAAACGCAATAAAATAATCTTCAGTTTCAGGGTTTCCAGGTTTTTTTAAAAAAAACCCAAAACAGCAACAAAAAACCCCTTAAAAACCCTAAAATTTAGAAAAAAACGAACCCCAAAAAAACCCCATACCAAAAACTTAAAAAATTGGCCTAAAACCTTGAAAAAAATCAACTTTTCCAAATATTGTTTCCAAAAAACCCTAAAAAAAACCCGCATTCAAAAACAAGTCTTGAAATTCATTTTAAACGCCAAAAACAACTATTTTGTTTAACTTTTGCAAAAAAAACCCAAAAACTGTATACAAAACTATTAACAATATTTATAAAAACACATAAATTACACAGACCTGTGCACGGTCTGAAAATGCCCCCCCCCCCCGTTTTATTGCCCCTCCCCGCCGAAAAATGAAAAAGTACCCTAAAATTATGACGTCATTTTTAACCTATGATGACGCCATCATCGCGAATTTTTTGCAGTTTTTAGCATATTTCAATGTAAGCCATTTTAGACTTATTTTTACCTTACTTTCGCTTTTTTTGTCCCTTTTTCCCTTTTCCCTTCTTTTTTTCTCCTTTTTTTCTCTTTTTTTCT
>JASAMX010024600.1:0-14556 GCA_030248175.1 Microlaimidae sp. YZB2_3
ATGGTTCTCTTTTTTCGGCCAGATACGACCATGACCATGTCTCATGTTCTCTTTGCACGTCTATGCGCTTAAAATAACTGTCAATCATCGGCAGTAGACGATTCAGCACCTTTTCACAGACGGAAGCCACTAACTCAGTATTGACACCAGGAGCTCGTTCTTCCTCCATCCTAGCGAACCTTTTCTCCAAATTCGTCAAGTTCCGCTGGAGGTCCGCATTCTCTGCTTTCAGTCTGGCAATTTGATCATCCCTTGTTTCTCTCGGCATGTTGCAGTGGATGCTTAATACGTTTGGGTAAAAATTTAAGGTAAGTGGGTAAAAACCTTAGAACCTAAAAACCTAAAAGAACCTAAGAACCTAATTTGATTATGACTAAGTGCGCAGTTGAAAGCTGGGCGGAATGACAACTTAATGGTGTCCGGAAATTTCGTCTTCTACATCTCGTCTTTCAACATCTCGTCTTCTACATCTCATCTTCGGAAAACTCGTCTTTTAATCATCTCGTCTTTGGTAAAGCTCGTCTTTTTGATGCGAATTTGTAAACGCACTTTCAAAAATGCACGTTTCGACCCCAATAATAAAATTTTCTTTGATTTTTGGGTTTTGCTTAGGCTTAGGAAAAAAAAAGGTTTTTACTCTTTAGTTCAAAAAGCATCATTAATACAAATTTACCATGCTAAATTTGCTTGATTTTTAGGTTTTGCTTAGGTTAGGTTCTCAGTTTTTTGCATGAATCATTTAATAAAAGTTTATCACGATAAAAATTTTGCTTGGTTTTTGGCTTTTGCTTAGGCTTAGGTAAAAAAAGGTTTTCAATGCATTGTTTAAGTCAAAAAATAGGAGAAACTTGTCTTTTAAAAAGTGCGTTTACAAAATCGCATCCAAAAGACGAGTTTTCTGAAGACAAGAAGTTTAAAAGACGAGTTTTCCGAAGACGAGAAGTTTAAAAGACGAGTTTTCCGAAGACGAGAAGTTTAAAAGACGAGTTTTCCGAAGACGAGAAGTTTAAAAGACGAGTTTTCCGAAGACGAGAAGTTTAAAAGACGAGTTTTCCGAAGACGAGAAGTTTAAAAGACGAGTTTTCCGAAGACGAGAAGTTTAAAAGACGAGTTTTCCGAAGACGAGAAGTTTAAAAGACGAGTTTTCCGAAGACGAGAAGTTTAAAAGACGAGTTTTCCGAAGACGAGAAGTTTAAAAGACGAGTTTTCTGAAGACTAGAAGTTTAAAAGAGAGTTTTCCGAAGACGAGAAGTTTAAAAGACGAATTTTCCGAAGACGAGAAGTTTAAAAGACGAGTTTTCCGAAGACGAGAAGTTTAAAAGACGAGTTTTCTGAAGACTAGAAGTTTAAAAGAGAGTTTTCCGAAGACGAGAAGTTTAAAAGACGAATTTTCCGAAGACGAGAAGTTTAAAAGACGAGTTTTCCGAAGACGAGAAGTTTAAAAGACGAGTTTTCCGAAGACGAGATGTAGAAGACGAGTTGTTGAAAGACGAGATGTAGAAGACGAAATTTCCGGGAACCCAACTTAATATTTAGCGATGAAAACTAGAAAATTATATAACCTATCACGCACTCTCCGCCACATCACGCACTCTCCGCCACAAAATATTACTGTGATAGTAAAACTAATCTACGATTTTTATTTAAGTAAAAAATTTTTAAGGTGCGGTGCTGGAAAAATTTAATTTGTTTTATTTCTTTTATTGATTTATTTTCTAAACCAAATTTAAAACTTTTCATTTAAATTTTTATGTCTTATATTTTATAAAAAAGGAAAAAAACACTACCAGTATGAAACACTTGATATTGATCTACAACATAATAAAAACTGTTCAATGCATTTCAAATAGGTGTACACGAATAAAGTAATATTTTGCATAGTATAGCATGCAAAAATATGTGAAAACAATATAAGAAAAAAACTGAATTTTTTTGTTAGGTTTCCATTAAACAGTACAGAAAGAAAACCTAACAGTAAAGAAGCTTAAAGGAAGCCTAACAATCCTGCTTAAATTTTTCCTTTAAGCAGTACTCTTAGGTTTCCTTTCACCGTTTGAGATTCTTTTCGTTGCATATCCGCAGAAGAGATTCCGCGCCACCGCTGCTCAGTGTCAAACTTTGTGACGACCGCGAGTTGGAAGCGGATTTGGAGAGGTTTTTGGATAAAAAATCCCAAAGGTCTAAGCAGTACAGTACGGTCGGTTTCTTTAACCAAATTTGCGACGTGTTTAGAAAAACTACAGTTTATCTCGCCTAACCCCTTAGTTTAGTCAATTTCGACTAAAACCAAGAAAAAAATTTTGATATATACTACATACGTCATGTATATACAGTGTCTGCGCAACCTGCCTATTAATTCAGGATGGTGTGCTTAAAAATTGAAAATCTTTCCTGAAAAACTTAGGATAGGTTGTCCAGGTATCAAGTTGATATTCTTCAAGTTTTTATTTACTTTTTGAAAACAATAGATAGTGCTTTTATAACGTTTTCAGGTGATGTGGTGCCAAATAATCTTAAAACAGCGGTATCCTGCTTCTTTTTTGTACTAGCGGGGCTTTCTGTTGTCAGTTTTGGATTTAGCTGCATACAAGTAAAAGTGACATTAAAATTATAAACTAAATTGATCATAATAGATGATTGGATCTACGACACGACGGACACGTGACATGACGGTCCCGCGACACGATGGTCCCACGACACGACGGTGCCGTGACACGACGAAGGGGTAAGACCAAACGGTCCCGAGGTGTGAAACGGCGGTCCAGTAATACGACGGTCCCGAGTGCCTAATACGTCTCCTACAGCTGGAAACAGTGCGCTTTTAATAAGAAATTAATGCGCGTTTTTCTACCTGCTAATTCCATCAAGTTTAATTTAATGTGGAACTTCAAGTTTTGAATTAAAACCAAAACATGTAATATTCACGTATTTTTTAACATCATTGTTAGGTTTTCATAAAAAATACGGGTTTTTCTTCTTGCTATTGCCAAAAAGTTTTTACGTAGAGCTTCTGAATTTTGTTCTAAGAACAAACATGTAATACAAATATATTTTTTAACAACACTTTATTTGACAGTAAAAAATACATTCTGCATAATATCTTTGAAAAGAATATATTTAGAAACGTTTTTAAATTTATACGAAAAAAACTTTGTTTTTTTTTTAGCCTAAGCGAAACCTTAAGGTGGAACGATATAGTTAGGATACCTTGTCGGTTTTTGTGTATAACTCGTGCCGTACGTGACGGAAAGAAGCAAACTATATATTGAAAGAAAGGGGTTTTCTTGCAGTCATTTTATTATCTTTAACATTTTTGGTGGACCATTTCACGCCGAGATATGCTTCGTTGAATAAAGGCATTTTAAAACAGTTTTTCCCAATTTAACAAAACCAGAGTTAATATTACGTAATAAAAATTTAACTCAACTTGGATACACCAAATGTACATTCCCACAAAAATTTTTAGCGAAATCCCCACTATTGAAGTTTTTTTAATTTCGTTTTATTGCTAAAATTGTTGAAATAAAAAATAATAATAAATTGTAAAGATTTCGTTAAAAACTTAAAAACTGGCTCAGACTTATGGCACAACTGCTGTGTTAAAAGTTGGGAACAAACTAATTCCTATCAAATGACTAAACTTACATTTATATTTTTTTCATTTGACGTCGAGAAACTACATTTTGAAACGTTTTTTTAAAACTAGTTTTTATGAAAGAAACTCAGACGGAGCAGTAGCCGATTGGTTAGAGCGTCGGACTTGTATTCCCGGAGCACTAGGTTCGAGTCCCCCTAGAAAATACTTTTAACGTCAAAAAAATGTTTTTTTTATTTTTAACTTTTTAATTAAAAAAGTGCTTTTTATTCAATACTGTATTCAACCCCGAGTACGTGTTTAGAGGTGGTTTTGAGGTAAAACCGGTATATAGTCAGAATTCCCTCCAAGGGGGGGTGGTGGTCTCAACCCTCCTAGTGCATCCCGGGGGGGGGGGTCAAATTGAAAAACGGAGGTCGGATTCGTCATCAGGACTTCTTAAAACCCCCGAGTACATGTTTTGGGGAAAATTGTTGAAATTTTTGCAACTGTATTGTTCCACCTTAAAAGAAAGCTAAAAAAAACATAAAAAAACTTTAAAAAAACTAAAAAGTTTTAAAAAATTTCGAATAATTGACTGCTCTAAAAAGATATTTTTTTCGAAAATATTTTTCAGAAGGTGTTTTTTCCGGACACCTATGTGTATATCACTCCGCAATATTTAAAATTAGCATTTTTACTTTAATTAATTTTCAGTACACGATTGCTTAATTGTAAGTAAAATTTTACAAAATAAAAGTAAATTTACAGCATTTACGATATTTTATTCTGTTAAATGTTAGCAGTCTTTTATTAAATTAAAATATATATAAACTAAGTTATTCGTTAAATGCAAAAAGTTTCAGCCTGTTTAAAGAGAATTAATCAGATTTTAAATTTCAAATGAAAACAAAAATTCAACTTTAAAGAGTACAAAAGAATGAATAAAAATGTATTCCAAATTTTTTTTAACTTAAGATGGTAAAATTTTTAAAATACTTTTTCTATTTTATTTGGTGTAATTTGTTTGCACGCGTTTTAATGCTGTAAAAATATTGTTTTTCTCAACTTTGCAACAGTAGCATTGCCAACGCATTCTTTCGGGACTCTCGTGTCGTACCCCCTCTCAATACTTAGACTTTCGTATCATACCTTTCGTCTCCCGCCACCGTCGTGTCGCGTGCCCTAGATTAATATTTATCAAAATACGATGTATATATTATTTTATGTGGTTTTACAAAAATATGTTAAAAAGTTTTAAAATAAATAAATATACTAAAAAGATAAAAGAGATTAAAAAGATTAAAAAGATCCAAGATAAGTCCTATTTAAATGCGATCCCTTTAAATGGGGATTTCATTTAAATGGGACTTATTGAAATCAGATCCCATTTAAATGGGACCAAGAGTCGAAAGGTCCCATTTAAATCTGATCTTTTTTTCAAGCGGTTTGTTCAAAGTGTCTCATTTTTTCTTTATTATATATTTTTGATGGTATCTTCTGAATTGAAACATATTTTTTTGTGAGAAACAGTAACAAGTATAAAACAAAAAATATTTTAGGCAAAAGCCGAAACTGCTTTTAATACATTTATGAAGGCAATAGATGATGATTTTAAAAGACGGCTGTTGGCAGGAACTAAACAAAAAACAGATAAAAGTGACTTATTGGATAAAAACGAATCTAAGGAAAAAGAAAAACACCAAGAAGACAAATTTAAGAGTTAGTTCAGAATAACTACTGCACATCAGAAGGAAATAAGTATTAGTGTCAAAAGCTATAATTACTTAAATCAGGCACGCATATAGGTGGAAGGCTGTATAACAAGTGGCTATTAGTGATGTGCCAGAAGCTCCGAGCTCCAAGCTCCGGAGCCGAGCTTCGCTTTTAGGGGATCAGGAGCAACCCCCAGAGCTCCGCCCCATTTTTTGAATAAATTTATGAATAGTTATACCATAGAGTATTTTGTCAAAAATTTTTGTTAATTAAATTTTTTCAAAACTTATTTAAAACGTTAGAAATAGTCCTTATGCAAATATAGTAACTTTAAATGTATTTTAAGCTTAAATAAACTTAAAATCGCTAATTGAAGGGGCGGAGCTCCAAAGTTTTGGAGCTCTCTCCGCTTTAACCGGTACTCTACATGCCCCTGTGCTATGCGTTCTAGAACTGTTCGGAACAGTTCTAGAACCTGTTCCGAACAGTTCTAGAACCTGTTCCGAACAGTTCTAGAACAGTTCTAGGACTGATTTGCAGTTCTCAAAATCAAAAAATAAATAAAACTCCGCAAATGATATTTAAACACATAAAACAACGGAAATACACAATAAAATTACGTGATAAGTGTTGGAAAATGTTTCGGTGACTTTTATAATGCACCAAAGTACAACTTCGGCATTTTCAAATGCCGAATTTGTCACAAATTTGGGCAAACTGGAAAGTACACCGACACTGTTCTGAACAGTTCTGAACAGTTCGACACTGTTCTGAACAGTTCTGAACAGTTCGACACTGTTCTGAACAGTTCTGACACTGTTCTGAACAGAACTGTTCCGAACAGTTCTAAAACTGTTCGGAACGGTTCTAGAACCTGTTCCGAACAGTTCTAGAACTGGACCGGTTGAGTACGGGTTAAATGGGCGGAGCTTCGAAGCATGATATTGGAGAGTAGGAAAATCACTAGTGGCTATATAAAATAAAATAGAATATCTTTATTAAAAAGGACTACATGTAATAGATATAGAACACTTAGGGGCCTATATTAAATATTAAAATAATAAAATAATATAACAAAAATAATAATAAAGAAGCTCAGGGTATAAAGAGCACTTCAAATTAATTTTCAAATAGTGTACAGTAAATATTTTTTTAAACCGAACTACTAAAACTATTGAGTTTTTTGCGAAAATATTAACTTTAAAAAATTTTATAGGATTTTACCGAGCGAAGGTACTATCTACACTGCCGATGTCTCGGTAGAATTTGCGTTGCGTGCGAAGAAGCGCCGAAAATGCGTCGTGCACCTAGCCAATGCGAAATGTTCACGATTGGGCCAGAGTGGTTATGGGTGTGCCCACAAACACTGGGGCAAAATTTTTTTAAAATATGTACTAAAAGCAGCCTAAAAAGCGTTTCCTGCCAATGAAAAAGATAATTTTATATTCTAATTTTCATAAAATTTGTTTGTTTCTCTGAATTAATCTGGTATCCAAATTTTTTATTAATCAACAAACACAATTTTTTTAGTTTATGTTTTTGCGCTTGTACTTGCGGCACGCAGTTTATATAGCCTGAAGTCTGGGTGTTTGCTGAACTAAACCGCTAGACTCAAAACAATTTTATAAATCATGGGTGGCGCGGGAGCGGCACGGGGCGATTTAGCCTCGTGGCGCCGCGCCAACCATAATTAAATGTAATTTTGCGAATTCAGAACCTCTTCTTTTTTTCTTCATCTTTTTTTTTTTCACGCTCATTCTTAAAACATTTCCTATTCCGTTCTGATTGATCAAAAACTGCTCATTGAAAGAAGAAGACTACTACTCTTGGGAAGCACTTTTTTCATTTGGTCCTTGTTTCGATTTTTGATCAAATAAAAAATGAAAATAGACAAATAAAAACTCCAACCGCACAATAACAGCCTTTTGGCAACAATAAGATTGTCAGAGCAGACAACCAACATTCCCTCATAAAAACCGCACAAAAACAGCAGTCTCGTTTGCAAATCGTGCAGAAACGTATGAGTCTCCAGCGCCATCTGCTTCAACCGCGCGGAAAACGCAAAAACAACAACAGACTCTTTCGTTTCTCTCGCAGTTCTGATGACAAATTATTCAAAGTTTTTTTTAAAGAAAATAAGCGTCGTGCGCGGAGCGCCACGCGCCGTAACACGCGGGCGGGGGCCAACGCAAACCCAAGGCACCAGAGGAGAAGGAAAGAAACAGAGAAACGACAGCACACAAAAAAACAAAAAACCCAAATCGCGAGCAGGACAGGGGCGCGAGCGCTACCAATCGGCGATAGCCTCGGGCGCCGGCAAGCTAAACAGAGAAAGAAACGGAAAGGAAACAGAACCCCCTCCCCCCCAAAAACCAACGCCCACAAAAACAACCCTACGAGAAAAAAAAAACAGGCCAAGAAAGAAGAAGAAACGCAACCAGAAGCACCAAAGCCGCGACGATATGACAAAGAAAAAAAAGAAAAAAGACAAATAAAAATAACAGAAACAGCCGCAACAAAAGAGACAGAGCAGACAACCAACACCCCCATAAAAACCGCACAAAAAAGCAGACCGAAGCAGAAACGCACCAGTCCAGCGCCATCTGCCAACCGCGCGAAAACGCAAAAACAACAGAGACTTAATCGCAACGAGACAAAAAATCAAAGATATAAAAAATAACAAGCGGGCGCGGGAGCGCCACGCGCCGAATCATCCTGCGGCCAACGCAATAACCCAAGCACCACGCCAGCACACAACGAAAGAACGGAGAGAAAACAGCATCATCATATATAAATTACTAAAAAATAACAATCAGCGCACGCATCGCGCCAAATATTAGAGAACAGAACTCTGAGCCAACGCACCGCACGAACTAAATAAACAAAGAAAATAAACATCCCTCGATAATATCTCGCAACGAAATATAAACATACACCAGCTAAAACTATAGTAAGCCAAACAAAAAAAGGCACAGCCGAAAAATCTCAAAAAGAGCAATAGAGCGATCCCCGCCCAGAGAAACAGCCCAACCAATCACAAACACCCACCTCACAATAAAAATCACGAAGAAACAATACAGATCACCACAACACCCACCAAAAAAAAAAATCAACCACAAACGACAAGCGCAAATCCCACCAAATAAGTCACACAACAAATAAACCCAAAAAAACATCCCCAAAACAAACAAAAACACAAACAAAAAAAACAACACCAAACAAAACAAAAAAAAAAAAACACAAAACAAACAAACCACCACAACCACACACCACCAACACCAAAAACCCCCCCCAAAACAATATGAAATTAACATTTAGCTAAATACTTATTATAAACCTTATGTAAAAATAAACGGTTGGCTAGGTTATCCTTAAATTTACGTGCGGCATACTGAGGCCAGTCCACTAAGGGCATGTTAACTACCTGCTAAACTAGCCGGTTACTAAAACAAACATAATATACAGCTTTTATTGCTTGAATTTTGCTTTTTTCTCAGTAAAATTTCAGAATTCTTTTGTTTTAAATTGGAAAACATAATATTTTATATATATATAATATGATGTATATTCTTTTAAATACAAGCTGATAACAGTTATATTTAGATATTAATGCTTTTTTAATTAAATCATTTTACTATATTATTTTCTAATTTTAACGTTGAAAAATTATTATTTTAATTAAATAGTACAAAATATACTAACACTAACAAATATTATCATAAAACTATTAGAAAAACCTTAAAAATATGATCTTTTTCATAACCGGCTAATTTAGCCGGTAGGTAACATTCGCTTAGTGCACTGAAGTCTCGAAGCTTTGCGAAATAAATGCATAAACAAATAAAACCAAGATATACTGTAAATCCAACCTACCAGCGAAGCAGCAAAATTTTTTATGCTATTTATTTAATTTTTATAACACAATTTGGAAAAAAATTAAAAAAAGCCCCTACAAAAATAAATGGGTTTTCCAGCTGAAAAAGAGATCGTGTCCCCTTCCCTCTACTGTCATGTAAAAACTAATAATATAGCATTTTAGGAAAATTTAGGGTTTCCATCTTTAAGAGCTTTCTTACAACTTTTATTCTCCTGTTTAATATTTTGAACTTACTCCTAAAGAACCAAATTCTACTTTAAGTGGTGAAACTTCGGAAGAAATATCCAAATACACCGTAAGCTTCTTTTAATTTGCTTAAAAATTAATGAAAACCGGTAAAATAATGCAAAATTTAAGCTACGATGTTTTTCATAAACCGGTAAAATAATGCTACAAATCAAGTATAAAAAGGTTTGTTAAAGTGTTTTTATACACTACAATACTAAAATGAATGAACAAACAGTTCGCAAAAATAAATCTAAGTGTTTGTGTTGTATTGTAATAAACAACTGTATTGCGACATAACACCATTCACTAGAGCTCCGTAAAAATTATAAATTAACAAAATTTTGTGTACTTTATAATATATTAAAAAACTTTGGTTAAAGTGGCAAATTTTGTATTAGGCTCCATACTAATCTGATTTTTTTTTAAATTTTGGCCCATTGTTATTGGAACTTGAATTGCGTGAATTCAAAATAGTCTATTTTTTTGGGATTTTTTGTTATCATTCAGTTTTTTTAGTTAGTTGTGTTTTAGAATAATTGTAATTTTTATTTCTATAGCCGTTTTGTTTCGATTATACTACCTATTGGGTTAACTCGTTCCCGTAGTCGCCTATTCCCCGGCTACCATGACAAAACCTTTCTACTATCACGGTGAAACCTTCATCTCACAGTGGGGGTATGTTCGTTTGTCTAAACTTTTACCGCGGTTAACTTTACTTATTACCTAGGTCGTACCTTGGTGATACTTAAATTCTATACTTGGATTAAATTTGCATAATTGCTACCGTTTCAAATACCTAAAAAAATTATTTTTTAGGACACATTTCAACCGGAAGGATTTAAAGAAAATATTTTGTACAAAATTATGGGTGAACACCAGAAAAAACTGCTCAATCGCTATGTGAAAAAGAAGAACAATTTAATGAACCAATCTTGCCAAACAGAAAAAAACCAAGCTACTGTTGCAGTTTAATTTATATTCATAAGCTTTGAAAGCTAAATTTACAATAAAATTTTGTATATTTTCTACGCTTACAATAAAAATATCATAAAAAATCGTAATAATAGTTTTAGTCGTATGAATTTTGTCCCAGTTTTTATCACCTTGAAATTTTATTTCAGCCTATGAATAAACGTAAAACATTAAAATCTTAAAAAAATACTTTTAAAATTTTTTTGGTTATTTTCGCAGCTTTTTCACAAATATACTTTGACATATTAAGATGTCATTCGCAAGTATACTTTCTAAGTGCAATTAATATTTACACAAAGGGTTCATAATTATATCGGGTGTTAGTGCTGCGGTGTACTCACTTAGAAAGCATTTTATTTATTTTTCCTAAGTTTTTTATATTTCAAAAATTTTAAAACTATATGGTGTAAGTTTGATATAATGATAAACCTTGTTTTTAATGAAGTAATTAAATTTAGGAGCCGCACTCATAAAGCGCGATTAGCCAAGGATTAGCCAAAGTTAAGAATGGGCGTCTTTTATTTCTTGGACAAGGAGAGAATCGGATTTTCCATTGGTTCACATTATAAAATTTAAATTGATAAAAGAATCAATTCCTCTCTAAATAATCATTAATAGTTTAAATTAAATTGAAAACACAATCAAACGTAATGAGGAATTCCTTTTTTTATCACTTTAAATTAAGAATGTGAACCATTGCAAAGTCGAAAAAACTCCGTTTTTTGTACTTTATTTTTTTATTTCGAAATTAAACATTAACAATATTATTTATTTAACTTTTTTCCAAATATTTATAAAATTTGACAATTATTTATATAAAAATATTTTAGTTAAAACAGTGTTTTAATTTTTTAATCAAGAAACAAACAAAAGTCCAAAAATGCATTTAAAATTAGTTTTCGTGAGCTTTTTATTCTGATTCTCTCCTCGTCTGTGAAAAAAAGATGTCAATCCCTAATTCTTGGCTAATATTTTGCTAATCGCGCTTTATCAGTGCGGCTATAGAAGATTTTAAAAACAAAAAAATGTGTTACTGTGATAAAATAAAATAATTGCTCTTGAATTTTTTAATCTTTATTTTTTTTATTTTTGATGTTAGATTTTAAGCGGTTTTCACAGATTTTTTCCTTTATCGCAAAAAAACCCTACTTTTAAGTTAAACATATACATTTAAAAAATATATAAATCCGTCTGTCCAAAGTTCAAGTTAATGTTTTTTAATTTATACACACAAATTGAGTTTGTTTTTTTTCATAGAACAATAAATTTACAATGTTAATTCTAAAATTTTGAACCGAATACCTTCATCCGGCTTTTCATCTTTTTTATCTTGAAAATTTAGAACCAGATTTATTTTTTAGGGAGTATCTAATATATGTACAAGACACCAATCAAGAAACATGCATTTAAGTTTTTTTAGGAACTGTGTGCATGTTACGTGAAAGAAAAGTATTAAAAAGATTTTGCCAAATTAATTTAAAAGTATTTAAAACAGAACATTTACAAAATTGCACTGGGTTCAAAAAGTAAAACAAACGTTTGCAACGAAAACAAGTACACTAATTTGAATGAACATAGCTTTATATTTTATAAATAGTATTTATTAGAAATCGTTCAAAAAAGTTGAATCCTGTACTGTGCGAAAAACCTACCATCAAACAAAGTCACATGAGGAATATTTTGCATACAACAGGATTAAATTTGTAATATATTCTTTAGAATTTGAGTTCGGTAGTCTTTACTAAAAAACAATCATGGTAAACTTGCTGTATGTACCATGATTGTACTCAACTCAAAATCCCAAAGATTGTATTGCAAATTTAATCCTGTTGTATGTAAATTATTCTTTATATGTGATCTTGGTCGATTGCACCCCAACAAGTGAACACTGCCCAGTGCCTGCTAAACTAGAATTTCGACACTAAAAATTAATATAATAAAAAATTTTTAAAAAATTGTACCCATTTACTTGACATATTGAATAAAATTATTAGATGGTTTAATACAACCTAAAAAGGACAGACATATCTATAGGTCAAATTTTTTGGTTCTCAAAAATTGACCGTGTTAAATAATTTTGAATTAAAAAGAACAATTATAACGAAAGCCTGTTTCGTCCCTTGTTTGGACAGGCTGGAAAAATATGAGGAGAAGTTGGGACTTCTTCAGCAAACGCTTCCCGTCATATTTTTACAACATGCATATTTAAAAAATTTTTTTAATGTTTTGAAAAATTATACATTGGATTGTTTGTTAATTTTGTGTCATTTTGTATATCTTTAACTAGCCTTGAAAAATGCTCTAAGAATAGAGCAGGAAAAAGGGGCGATTTTTCCCCGGGCGTATGTTTAGACAGAAAAGATGTAGACTAGTCTGAGATGGACATTATGTGGACTATAGGAAATTTGCATTTGGTTTGGCCAGCTGCTCACTAAATAAAAATTTCTACGATATGATAATGATTTGTTTATACATTGATCTACTCACACAGCACTGTTGCATTTTTTTTTAGTTTGATGAAATGTCAATTGAAAAAATCATACTCACAGCAATCTTTGACAAGCGCGAAATCGCCACTTTTTCAATTAGAAGGTTATATTTGTATGTTAAGAAACAACTATAAATTTGAAAAAGTGGCGATTTCGCGCTTGTCAAAGATTGCTGTGAGTATGATTTTTTCAATTGACATTTCATCAAACTAAAAAAAAACGCAACAGTGCTGTGTGATTAGATCAATGTATAAACAAATCATTATCATATCGTAGAAATTTTTATTTAGTGAGCAGCTGGCCAAACCAAATGCAAATTTCCTATAGTCCACATAATGTCCATCTCAGACTAGTCTACATCTTTTCTGTCTAAACATACGCCCGGTAAAAATCGCCCCTTTTTCCTGCTCTATTCTTAGAGCATTTTTCAAGGCTAGTCTACCACTTTTTTTGAATTAAATTAAAAAATAGCCTAATAAACTATAGTTTTAGCTGCGCAATGACATATGATTATAATCATTCCGTTGCCGAGATAAAATAAAAAATAATAATAAGAAGAAGATGAATTTAAATTACAAAATTAACCCACGTTGTTTAATTATAGTTAGTGCGGTGCAGTTGCGCTCCAGACAAATTTTACCTACGTTCTCTGAATATAGTTGGCGCGATGCCGTGCGCCAATGATTGCAATTATAATTTTTAAAGTAAAAATAATAATAATAATAATAAGATGATGAACATGAATAACAAAATTTACTCACGTTGTCTAAGTATAGTTGGCGCGGTGCCGTGGGTTAAATTGCAGTTGGCACCCCGCACCACCGATAATTACCGGCGCGTGGCGCTCCCGCGCCACCGACGCTTATTATTATTATTATTTTTTTAATAAATAAAACTTTGAATTAATTTTGTCATCAGTAATGCAAGAATTAAAAAAAGTACTCTGTTGTTTTTGCCGTTTTCCGCGCGGTTGAAGCAGATGGCGCTGGGAACTGGCGCCGTTTCTGCCACCAATTAAAAGCGGTCTGCTATTTTTGTGCGGTTTTTATGAGGGGATGTTGGTTGTCTGCTCTGTACAATCCTTATTGTTGCCAAAAGGCTGTTATTGTGCGGTTGGGAGTTTTTATTTGTCTATTTTTCAAATTTTTTATTTTGATCAATAAATCGATAATAAGGACCTAAATCAAAAAAGTGCTTCCTAAGAAAGTTGCGTAATTCCTTCTTCTTTCTTATGAGCCCATGTTTATTTTTGATCAATCAGTAACGAATGAGGAATATCGTTTTTAAGGATGGAGCGTTGGAATAATAATAAGAAGAAGAAGAAGAAGAAGAAGAAGAAGAAGAAGAAGAAGAAGAAGAAGAAGAAGAAGAAGGTTCTGAATTTCAAAATTTACCCACGTTCTCTAATTATGGTTGGCGCGGCGCCACGGGGCTAAATCGCCCCGTGGCGCTCCCGCGCCACCCATGATATATATTATTTATAAGGAAAGTGTTTTGTTACCTGATCTGGCGGGGTGTCCATGTTTCTTTTTGCCGTTTTTCTGTGACATCGTACTATGACTTTAATTTTATTTAACAATTATTGTTTTTAAGAGGTAGTCAAGAGCACATTATTAACTTAATTTATATAGCGAAACTTTGAATTCTCACATGACCCTACCTGAAAATCGATATAATCCAAAACATAGATAATACAGCTA
>JASAMX010024602.1:0-28770 GCA_030248175.1 Microlaimidae sp. YZB2_3
TATTTTATATGGTTCTTTCAGGTTCCATACAATTTTACGGAGTTACCCAAACATAATTTTTGTATAGTATACTGCTTAAAATTACATTGAAGTTTTGGATAAGAAAATAATTGTATTCATATCATGAGAAGACCATGACGTTTTTTTAAAATGAGTAAATTTTTTAATGTTTTATATCTTTAATAAATGACATTGAATTCAATGCATTAAAAGGCGGAAATTCTAGCAAAAGACGAAACCAATTTTACGGAGTTACCCAGACTTAATTTTTGTATAGTATACTGCTTAAAATTACATTGAAGTTTTGGATATGAAAATAATTGTATTCATATCATGAGAAGACCATGACGTTTTTTTAAAATGAGTAAATTTTTTAATGTTTTATATCTTTAATAAATGACATTGAATTCAATGCATTAAAAGGCGGAAATTCTAGCAAAAGACGAAACAAAGTTTCGAAAAAAAAAGCCTTATATTAAATGGAATAGTATAAAGCTACATAAGTCTAAAAACTAAATGCCAGAAAAGACTGAAACAAGTCTCTTTAAAACCTGTAAATTAATAACAGATTTTGTGAAATTTTTAGAAAAACAAAACCGAATAAAAACAATACGTGTAAAAGCTTTAGTTTGCGTTTTTTAACTAATAATAAAACTTAATTCACATAAATTTCTCTCAAAGTGAATTAAATTTTACATGAGTTAACCAGCTGTAAATACCATAGTATTAGTTAAGTTACACGTCGTCAAAACGATACAAAAAAAGTATAACGCAAACGTCACAGTAACCATGAAAAATTTCTGTCAAAATAAGTTATCGCATTGCGCATTAAATTTTGTAATTTATCATTATTTTCGTATAAAGCAAAACATACCGCCATATTAACAGCTTTTTAAAATCAAATATCAAGTTCTAAGTCTGAAAAACCATAGTTGAAAAATTCAGATTTAATATAAGGCGACTTTTTCTTTAATGTTTCTATTTATTACATAAAACAAATTAGCTGTCAATGTATTTGTTAAATTAAAAGTCGCCTTATATTAAATCTGAATTTTTCAATGTTTTTCGGACTTAGAACTTGATATTTGATTTTAAAAAGCTGTTAATATGGCGGTATGTTTTGTTTTATACGAAAATAATGATAAATTACAAAATTTAATGCGCAATGCGATAACTTATTTTGACAGAAATTTTTCATGGTTACTGTGACGCTTGCGTTATACTTTTTTTGTATCGTTTTGACGACGTGTAACTTAACTAATACTATGGTATTTACAGCTGGTTAACTCATGTAAAATTTAATTCACTTTGAGAGAAATTTATGTGAATTAAGTTTTATTATTAGTTAAAAAACGCAAACTAAAGCTTTTACACGTATTGTTTTTATTCGGTTTTGTTTTTCTAAAAATTTCACAAAATCTGTTATTAATTTACAGGTTTTAAAGAGACTTGTTTCAGTCTTTTCTGGCATTTAGTTTTTAGACTTATGTAGCTTTATACTATTCCATTTAATATAAGGCTTTTTTTTCGAAACTTTGTTTCGTCTTTTGCTAGAATAATTTACTATTTCCATATTTTATTGGTTTTTTGCCAGTTCTTTATGTTTAAAAATAGTTATGAGACGGTTGAATTAGGGGCAACTCGGTCCCGCCACTTCGCTCCCGGCCCACTTCGCTCCTGGCAAATTTTGTGAACGGATTTTTTGCGACGCTCTTAAAGATGGAAACCCTACATTTTCCTAAGCCTAAGCGAAACTTAAAAATCAAACAAATCTTTTTTGTAATAAATTTATAAAATTGGCCGAAATAAGCCGAGGTTGGTCTCAGCAAAAAAAAAATTGCAAAAATTTCTTGGGAGCGAAATGGGTCAGGAGCAAAGTGGCGGGAGCGAAATGGGCCATTCCCGAGACGGCTAGACAAGACAAACAATATTATATAATATAAATGGAATTCAGGAAGTTGTTTACAAGAAAAAACAATTTAATTGTTAAGTTAACTGATGTTTTCCCAGAGTATTTTGTGCGCTTATTTAAAAAAAACTTTTGTATTTTTCACCTGCTTTATTGTATAACGGTGCTGATGGTTTTGGGTTCGCAAATATATCTAAACTTCTCGTTAGATTATTAGCCCTCTGGCTGCAGTACTTTTTCCCGGTTTCTTAAAAAAACTACTTTATTGCTTAAAATTTATTTTTTTTTAGATGACGTAAAATATTGATTGACCTGAGGTACTTTGGATTTACACAAACAAATAAGATTTATGAGTTGAACGATTAACCAAAAAATAATCCCACACAACATTCAACACAACATACAATTTTTTTGGTTTTAAAAACCCAATCGGTGTGAATTCCAAAAAAAAGAGATGTATTAACATTCTTTGTCTAATTTATATAATTCTGTTAATCAATGGCAGAGGTATAGAGTCCAAATTTTGTTCAAGCTCAGTATCCATTTTATAACAATTAATTGCTTTCAAATAGTTTCTTAACTAAAACATTTTTTAACCGTAATTAAAATCATATCAAATATGATTAATACATATTAAAAAATGTTCTCTTTTTTAATTTTAAAACTTAAACAATAAAAAATGCATCATACTTTACACGAAATTTCATAAAAACACACAAACAGATATTTGTTTTAAAGTCTGTCTTACTATTATTTATTTCAACTATATATTTTATGACTTAATTTTATTAAAAACTAATAAAAGCATTACTATTTTTTAAATTGGGCTCATAAACTAGAAACCACCTTAAATATAAAATCACTGATGCACTCATCAACATGTGAATTTAAGACAGTCAACGCGTGCAAATGACTACAGATGGACACATCATACATGCTTTCCCATTCTGTTTCAGAGCTGTGATTTTTTTGTAAAATATGCACCCCTCAGATATTGATTGTTCGTGTAAAGACACTAACAACTATACTGTCTAGTTCACTAACTACTTTTTGCCTACTTCGCCAACTACTTTTTTCCTACTTTGCTAACTACTCTCTGCCTACTTTGTAACTACTTTGTTAAGTACTTGTTTTAACTACTTTATTTTTTAAAAGTAGGTAGTTAAGTAGGTAGTTAACTACTTTTAGAAAAGAAAGTAGGTAGTTACCCAAAACCATGATAGTTAAGTAGTTAACTACTTAAGTAGTTATCACAACACTATTTTAGACCTCACAATTGATTTTTGTAAATGGTCCTATTTTTATTTAAAGAATTTGTCCAAAAACACTCGTGCGTTAAGTTTAGTTTTTGAATTATTACACTTTTGTAATTTAATTAATAATGTTGTATTTTCATTATTTAACCGAGGCTTTTACAAATAAATTGATTTTTTACACATCACTTAAAGTAATATTTATATCAAATATAATTAGAAGTTATTTTTATTGAAAGGGTGTCTTTGCAAAAGTCACACTCAAAATTAATGTGCCAAATTTACTTAGCAGCAACTATTTTGTTCTTATATAAATATTAGTTAGACTTCATGGGTTTTTTTATATGATTGAAGAAGTTTTCCAACTGTTTTATCAGCTAGTATGTTAGAAATAAATTTAAAGCTGTAAATTACACACCAAGTATTTACGCTGGAGAACTTGTGAACTATACGTTACCTACCAACAAATCGTTTTACCATTTGGGCAAAAAACAAGTGGGTTTTAATATTTTGGAACCACCTAAGTGTCGAAAATATAAGAGCATTACTTGCACTCAAGTTTCGGAGCTCCGAAACTTTCACTGAAGTTGCGCTTTATTTTTGTACTAATTTGTTAATAATATTAATTTGTATTAATTTGTACTAATTAATTTGTATTAATTTTTGTTAAAGAGTTTTTGTTACTCTTTAATAATTAAAGAGTAACAAAAACCATAGAATAGAATATTTTGTCAAAATTTTTTTGTAAACTAAACTGTTTTAAAACTTATTAAAAACTTTGGAAATCTATATTTAAATAAATGTAATGTCTGTGTGTGTGTGTTCCCTAACTTTTCTCGAACTAACCAACGGACTAATTTCAATAAGGTATCATTCAAAAGCTTAGCCCGCGAAGTTCCGCGGGGGGGGGTTGAAATTTTGAAAAATTTTACATGGACCTCTCTATTCTGGACAAGGCATTTTCACCAAAGGGAAGGGGGAACCCACAGATTTTGGCAGTTAAAATTTTTTTGTCTCGGAATTGGCTTAATCCTATTGGCAAGAGTACTAGTCAATGAAAAGCCAGACTATCATGTTTTTTGAAAGAATCAACATGGGCATCATTATGCTGGACAATGCATTTTCAATAACAAAAAGAAATCCTCTCCTCAACCACGAAAAGGATTGGACTAAATGAGATGGCTCCTCGTAATTTAACTGGCGTACAAATTCCTTCAACATTTGACTTTCTTACAAATGAACTTCAGGTAAAATGATCTTTTAGGTAATTTGACATTCGGAATTATTGACCTTTGGGTTAGGACCTATTTTTTCTAAGCCTAAGCAAAACCAAACCAAGCTAAATTAATCGATGGTCAATTAGTTCAAATCGTCGTTACTACGGTAAAATGAGCCACAGTTCGTATAAAATATGTGTGCCTGTGACTCATTTTAAATTAAAAGCAGGACCGTATCACCTACAGAATGAGTCAAAGTCAAGTCTATTTTATAGTGACAGTAGCTCATTTTGCCGTAGTAACGACGAAACGTCAAATTACCCGATGGCCATTTTACCAGAGTGTCATTTGTCGAAGGTCATTTTTACCGAAAGTCTTTTGTCATTGAAAAATTAGAGCGAACGAAACGAAATATCATTGAAAAACTTATAGCTCGGGAAATGAAGTTAGGTTGTTAATTTTGGCAAAATTTTAACCTGGACATTTTCATGCTAGACAACGCTGTTTCACCAAAACGGACCATATCAATTTTTTTGAGTTAATTTAAATTAATTTTTTTGTTTCTTGAATTGGCTTAAGCTTATTGGTGTTAAGCTTATGCTTTTTCGCTAAAAAATATGTATCCTCTTCCCCAACCACAAAAAAGATAAGGCTAAATGAGATATCATTGGAAAGCTTCTAATTCGAGAAAATGTCGTAAAAGGGATAAAATTTTCAAAAAAAACCTATCATGGATATACAGGACAACTTTTTAACCAAAAAAGACTATAGATTTTGAGACTTAACAATTTTTGCAACTTAAACATAGATTAAAATTATTTTTCAGCCGTATCGCTGAGACGAGCTACTCGTGGTTCCAAAAAATGATCTAGATTAATTTAAATCGTAATTTCAGCTTAAATAAGTTTGAAAAAATTTATTTGCGCGGCGAAGCTTCGAAACTTCTCCCGCTTTATATGGCCGAGACATGATATTAAAGGGTAGACATAGCAATCGCAAAATAACAGTAGGAAAAATTTGCAGCCTCTTTCCTGCATAACATTTCCACATTGCTATGAATTGTTTTCCATTTTGAAAGATTAAAACCGACCTTTCGGAATTTATTTTAATGTTAGCGTAAATAGAAGTGCTAGATATTATTGTAGGATTTTCCCTAAACAAATTTAGTGAACATTGCAACATAAAATTATCATGATTTTTCTAATAAATAAATCAATACTGATTCTGTCTGTTTAAATTTTTATAGGAAAAAAATGGTGAATCAGGTGAGTATAATAGAACTAAAAGTCGTTTATTTATTCATTTTTACAAAATAATATATCAAACATTTTTAAGTGCAATGATTTATAAAAGAAGTTTTTTTGAGAGTCATAATTACCATTAGAACTCTAAGTAAGACCACCATCTAATACGCTAAGCTAATCTAAGCTCACAATAGAAGATCTATGGTTAATCAGCAGAAGCACTGAATTCCAGAAAGGCATCGTCTGAGGACATTTAGCTTAGCTATGCTATCACCCCACCACTACCATAATTTATGACTAAAGGACTTTTAGGACATCAGAGTGCTTCAAATAGGTCTGGGTGTGGGTGCGCCTTAATTTGGCTGGGCATTAATTAAGATAGTAAATGTATCTGAGCAATATGAAGTCACATATTTTTTGTAGTTTTGATTATAGTAAGTGGTGTAATAATTTTGCAAGTGCAATTGCAATTCCAGTACAATACAATCTGCTTTCCTAAATTCCACCTTAAAACATCGCCAAAATCGCAAACTGCTTTTCTGCTTTTTTTTTTGAAAAATAAAACACAAGTGACAAAAAAAGTATATTTCTACCTAAATTTTTTTATTTTCAATTACTAAAAACTGCAATTTTTAAAATCTTTTAAATCGACATCACAAACTGACTGCTGACGATAGCGATTTTATCCCTCGTCCATTTCTAACGCCATTTACGTTAATTTCCTTGGGCATTAGCCGTACACTACTATGATAGCTTTATATACTTGCTTCCATTGTCAAAACTTGACATTCAAATCCTTTCTTCCAAAATCTCTTATCAGTTATCTTATCAAAGTTAGCTATCAGTATTAATAGTAGTCAGGTAGTTATCAGTCTTATCAATAGCTTAAGCCACGACCCCTATGTTGGGATCCGTCCAGACATTGTCCTCGTGGATTTCCGTCATTTGGTGCCATTTTCTAGCGTTGTGGCTGCCCAATTCGGACGGTGTGAAATCTTCCGGGAGTTGGGGGCCGCCGCCGGATTCCAGAGATTTCTGAGAAATTTCTAATTTTTTATCCACAATACACTGACCGTCCGCGTTCACTCGAATATGACCTAAATAAATAGCATAAATCCTAAGGATACATACGAAGTGCACAATATTATGTTGTGTTGTACCGTTACAATATAAACCCAAAGGACACATAGGATAACTGACTTAAATTCGGACGACCTTAATTTCGGCCACCGGCTATTTTTGCCATGCGAAAAGTTATAAAATAAACTGCGAATGAGTGTACAGATAGCATGATGATCTATTTAGCTATACATACAGTTGATTTCATGGCTTTGCACCTGGCAAAAATTACAGCCGGTGGCCGAAATTAAGGCTGGCCGAATTTAAATCAATTACCTTACTACTAACTGCACGTTATGTTGTGTTGTATTGTATCATAATAATATTCCTGCGTCTTACCAAAATCAAAAAGGTAAATAATTGACATTTCATTTAGATAATATGACACTAAAACAAAACAATTATTCTTTTTATCTTTACCTCATTTAAAGACGACTAAGAAGGTGGAGCGAACGGGCTTATTTATTTTCAAGCAAATGCTTTGATTGGTTGCCTGGGAGATTATTTTCCCAAAACGGCTAGAAAAAATTAGGTCTAAAACGTTCAGAATCGTTATTTTTTATTGCCTCATTGGGCGTCTATGGGTGATTAAACTTATTTGAAGCTTGAAACACTTTAACACTGTTACTATTTAGAGCTTTAGTTCAAAGCCCCAAACACTATGAAGAATTTTTAGAGAAATGGTGTGAGTTTATGTGAGTAGGGCCTGACCGGTTCGGGATTTTTAGATCCGGCCAGATTAGATCAGATCGAAACCCAATCCGGCTGCATCAGATATTTTACCGGATCAGTTCTGGTGACTGGTAGTTTAATTATATTTGTAATTTATTTTTGTGTAAAATAGCCCTAACTAACTAATAAGTGTTTTTTAACATAAAATAGATCACTAAATACTTAAATTAATTAACATAACATAAAATATTTTGTTATAATACTGATATGCCTTCACAAACCCTTATCCCGGTCTCATCTTACTTTATTTTGTCACTTAATCTTGTGTGGGGGGCGACTCATCAGCACATATTTTAAAGTAGTAGAATCAAAAACTGTGTAAGGCAGCATTCTATCAGCAATCCATATATCAGCAATATCAGTAATCAGCACTCCTGCACCAGTATTTCGTTCTGCTTTTGAGCCATCTGTGCAACAACACATAGCAGACTGAGGTTGAATGGCATCTTTGTTAGTGTCCCAATCTTACCTGCCGACTAGGAAACTCAACTTTAAAGTTCCTTTCAAACTTGTAAATTGGGACAATGTGGTCACTCTCAGGCTTTAGCATTGGGATTTCTCTCAATGCCAACTGCTTGATTTAAGAGTGCCCTCCATTTGTACCTCTTGTCTGTCTACCATTGGTTAGCTATACAACCTGTAGCTGGCTTCTAGCAATGCGCAGTTCTAACCTAGACCACCACACCACCGCTGCATATTTTAGTATGGAAATAATTACACTGGTATATAACCTATGCATATTTCTGGGTGTTATACCCCACGTTTTTCCTACATTCCTGTGACATTGCCAGAGTGCCATAGGAACTTTTTGTTGTCGGTTCTGTTATGCTGAATCCAAGACAAATTTGCTGTCATGGATAACTCCCAGATACTTGGCTACTGTTGCTAACTGTAACTGTGTACCAAATAATTTGTGCCACTGAATATTTGGCACCCTTTTTTTGTGAGTAAAAAGTACCATCTCTGTTTTGTTAGGATTTCCTGAGAGTCCTTGTTCTTCACATTGTGACGACCCAAAGTAGAAGCGGACCCAAAGTGGAAGCGAAAATAACCAGGCGCTGAAAAATGTAGACAGCCAAATTTATTGAAAAATTTGGCCAATACAGGAATTGAACCCGTAACCTCCAAAGTCGACTCTGGCGTGTTATCCATTACACCATAGGCCAGACAATGAAATTAGAAAGATAATTGCCTTTTGCTAACGCTTGCACTTTGAGTTTTCACGGAAGGGACACTATGTGTCACAACATCATTCTTTAACCTGCACTAAAGCAGCCTGAGCTTGATCTGCCACTATATGTCCAGATATTTTCCTTAAACCAGTATGGTTACATTATCTGGATATTCCTGGATATGATGTCCAGTTTAACTAATTTTGTTGAAAAAGTTATCCACTACAAAGATATTCACCATTGAAGTTGTATATACTAAACTTTTTGTTTGGCTGGCAAACAAAGTTTACACACAGCATTATGTTTCATCTGAAGCTTTAACAGTAAAATTCTCCACATACTAACAACACTGCCATATAACATATTTCAATATTAAATAAATAAATGTAAAATTCTGTGTGACACTTGCACTTCAAACTAATATATAATTCTTCCTTTTAAAAATCTAACATATAAAAATGAAAAAGTCAATTTTATTAGATGTTTAGTCTATTTCATTGGTTGACCATGTATTAATGTATAGACTAAGGACTTCTTGATAATGGAAAGTGCGACTCAGCAGCAAGGTTCTGCTGCACAAATAGTATTAAAGCAATATATAATTTTTTAGTTTATAAGTGAAGTATTACAAAAAAAGGAAAAAATTATAATAATTGACATTGACACAAAAAAATTCGGCATTTACTGGATCTGTAAAAAAAATCGGGCGGGATTGGATCAGAAAATGGCCGGATCGGGGGATTGGACTGGATATTCGGTCTTGAGCCCTATATGTGAGTTTAATAATAATTAAAGTAATCTAAAAAACTTAAAAATTTACTTACAAGTTTTACTTACCTGAACTTTTTACTGAATTTACTTACGTGAACTTCAAGTTTACATGTTACAACTAGGGCCCGACCGGATATCCGGTCCGGTCCTGCCGAGGCCGGATATCCGGTCATTTTCAGTCCGGTCAGGTCTGGGCCAGACTTTTTTATTTTGCCGGACTTTTTTGCCGGACTTTTTCTTTTTTTGAATGGTTTTACATATTATTTGTTATAAATATATTTTATCTTATTGTAAATTCTTTTTTTTATATTTTATTACAGCTTTGTTGATTTTATTAATTGTTTTGGTGATTATAAGCTTAAATCTTCTGTTTTTATGCTTTTAACTTTTATTTAAGATCCTTACTTATGCTTTTTATCACAACCTGGCGACTCTTTGTATCACAAATATCACACATGTATGTATTCTGTCTTTCAGAATCTTTAGATGCTTCCTACTTACTTGACTTATTTAGTTTGGATGGCAGTTTGTTTCGTTAAATATGTCACTTGTACTTACTAAATGTATCTAACTAGGTATTCTTTTATTCTTTTCTTATATTCTTTTTTACTCTTATCCTTTTGGTGTAACCTATAATACTCCCCATCAATATGCACATTTGTTTTTCCTGGCTTTGCTTTATGATAATTAGTGTTTATAATTTGTATTTCATTATTTTTGCTGTGCTAATCTATTTTTTTATTGTGTTGGCGCGTTTATGGTTTTTGTCTTTAAAGGTTGTTAAATACATACATAAATTTTAATTGTATTAAAGGCAAGAAAGAAAGATGAGTGTAATGGGAATGGTTTGGAAACATTTCAAGATAAAGCCTGAGGATGAGACAAAGGCCATTTGTCAATTGTGTCTGCCCAAGTCCACAGAATACAAAAGAGGGAATGATTCAAAATCTTATAGTACCAGTCCATTATGGCGTCATCTTCAAACCTCCCATCCCAGGGAATACAAGAGTCTGAAAGAATTGAAGAAATTAAAGAAGGAAGAAAAGAAAGCTACAGAGAAGGAAAGTCTGTACATTTTTTAAGATTTACAGGAACCTGCAACTAAAAAGCAAATGAAAATATCTGATATCTTCCAGAGGCAGACTCCATTTCCAGAAAATCCTCCCATCACTTATTTAGATGGCAAAAAAGTATCTGTCAGCACCTTGCGCCTCTGTGGCAAGTAAGAGATCTTTTAAAGTGGCTCAATTGATTTCAGAAGGTGACAGAGCATCCTTAAAGCCAGAGAATGTGGAAAAACTATTAGTATTTTTGAAATACAACTTAAAATCTCTGAATTAAAAAGTTTGAATATTATTAGTTGTCTTCAAGACTGAATATGCTTTTATTGGCTTGTGTTACATTGATTATTATTAGCTTTTTTTCATTATTGCTATTTTGTTTTGTTGGCATATTGTATTGTTTCCAATATTTTGCCTTGATTTTAGTAAATTTTTAATTAGCTATTTTGGTTAAAGTTTTGTTTATAGACTTGAAACCTCTTCAAAATGATATATTATAAATTATATCTACATATATGTATCAAATATATACATATTAAATTATTACTATGATCTGGTCCGGTCCGCTCCTGGCCGGACTTTTTGAAAGTCCGGTCCGGTCGGGCCGGACTGAAAAATCCCGGTCCGGTCGGGCCCTAGTTACAATGTGAAAAAAATTATTTCTCATTCTTTGCAAAATACATGTTGAATGTATAATTATATAAAGTTTCCGTAAGGATAATAGTTAATTATTACCAATATCTTCTTCTGTAGGTTCGCCATGTGGAAATGTCAGGGGTCGGATTTCGATTAAATGTTTTACTTTCCAAAGTAACTTGTTCCATGCTGCTGTGTTTTTTATAATAAATATTTTTCCGAGCTAAAAAACGTACTGTTTGTTAAAAAAAGGATAAAAAAATAATTATCAAAAAACCTTTTTGCTCTTTGTTCACATAAATCAAAAGTTATATTGTATGGTATATTTGAGTCAACTTTTTCTTGCTTTTATATGCCCAGCTTTATAATTTAGGTCAAATAAAACTATAAAAATTTAAAACTTAATTAAAATGGTAACAATTAGTTATGCACCTACCGGCCATGCGTCAGGAACAGGAGTTTCCTTTATATTATGTCCAGGTTCTCCAAACAACAATTTCAATTCGGGGAATAAAGTCCTAGCCATCGGTTTTCTGTACAACCAAACCGCCTAAACAACTTAATATTAGAAGTAGAAAACGGATCCTATATTATCTCAACAAGTTGAAACTAGAAATCACTTTATTCTGCTAATTATAAAATAGTGCAATGTCAGTTTTTGTTTTGCAAAAACACAGCAACACTTGCCCATAGTTTCGGCGCTTCGGAAAGTTTGTCCGGGAAGTGGCTAGGTGTCGCTTGCAACTGCTCGTAGTCGAAAGGGGCGTTGTCGTTTCTTCGCGGGAGGTAGCGGTAGTTGTGCAGCGGTTTGTACACCCAGCAGCCTAAGTATGAATTCTATTTAATATAAATTTAATTTTATTTATTATAAATTATATTCCTTTCATTTTCTTATTATTTTGATTCATGATTTTATTTCCAAACTACTATGTACACGGTCTTACTAAAGTTTAGTTTTCTGCTTCTGTGTTTTTGTTACCATTTTTTTAACCCTTTTTCACGAGAGTTGTTTTCAAAGTAAATACTAGTAAATTTTTTATTACCATCAGGGTGCTGCTGTTTCAAAAAATTAAAAAAACGCCGTCCATTCTAATGTTTTTTTACTTTAAAATTTACAACCCGGTTAAACATAATAATATTGTGATGACTCAACAAAAAATCATGGTACAGTTATTTAATCGAAGCAAAAAACACAAAATACGCTTTAGTATTTAAGTTTTTTACAAAAAAGTAGTTGAATATAAAAAAGTTTCGTAACATAAGAAAAAAGTTTGCAATAATCAAAACAAAATTGTTTCGTTCTTTTTTTAACCCGTTCACGTGATTGCCTTTTCCCCGGTTACGACGGTGAAAAGTGTTTTTTGTAAATGTATTAATTCCCGTAATTTTCGCTGGTGATCAGAATGCGTTCGCAATGGTCTGGGAGGACCATTGCGGCAATTAACGAACGCACTCTCATTACCAGTGAAAATAACGGGAATTAATACATTTACAAAAACACTTTTTACCGTCGTAACTGGGGAAAAGGCAGTCACGGGAACGGGTTAAAGGAAACGATTCATTCTGACGATCATAAATGGCCAACCAGTGCCTGTGACCCCTCTTTAAACGATCTTAGAACTTCTTCCCTTCTAACCCCTTCCCCCCAATGTTAATTATTTATATAAGTTGTTTGCAGTTTTATTTCAGAAAACCGCTCGCTCAATGAATATCATTGTAAAAAAAAAAAAACAAACTGAAAATGTTTTGTGTAATTACAATCAAAATTTTTATAATTAAAAAACAAGTGAATTACTTCGTATAACTCTTGCCATGCTTCAAATTCTCCTGGATTCCTTATAATTACATTCCTGAAAGCGATTGCAGTTTATTAAATTGTAAAACAAAAAAAGCATCAAGGACAAAATAAAGGTGAATATGAATTGTTTATTTTAGTTTTTGGTTTTTAACAGTTTTTTTTATGAAATATTAACCGAAAAAAAGGCTATTTTTTCAGTTAAAATGTAAAAAAAATCACAACACTTTTCAAAATATTTGTTTTCAAATAAAAACATTGGTCTCAAAATTCAGGATAGAAATTAAGTGCCGATTATAAAAACCTCGGAATAAATAAACTTTAAAAAATATCACCCATTTTAAGCGCTAATTTTTTTTGGAAAAAATGACCATATTCATTTAATACTGGTCGAAATGAACCAATCAAATTGTAATGTACTTATAATAACTTTGATAAAAAATAGTCAACTTATCTCGCCTCCAATTATGTATGAGTTGTCACAAGCATAGGTGGGCAGGAGGGGGGGGGGGTTGGGGGGTTATACCCCCAAAAATCCTGATTATAGCCGACACTTCCCTAAATTTGGGGGTACCCCACCCCAGACAACCCCCTAAAATTTGGGGGGGGGGGTCCCTGGTCCTAGTACTAAAAACGCTAAAAATAGGGTATTTGATTTGAGCTTGAGGTAAACCCCCAAAAAAAATTTTTTTGGGTTAACCCCCCTCCCAAATTTCGGGGGTCGGGTATACCCCCAAAAAATCAAGAAGGCTGCCCACTTATGGTCACAAGTGGTACCCGTGCCGCACCTTAGCTGAAAAGCACATCTGCGGGATGCTAAGGTGATCGATTTAAACCTGGTATGTTTGCGAAACAAGAGTGGCGAAAGCAGCTTCTTTTTGGTTGGGAAGGTGTGATGTGGAACGTCCCTTCCCAAAGTGATGACTCACAACTACTGGCGAGTTTAAAAGACGCCGTAAGGTAAATCAAAAACTAGCCGGTATGGTGCAATGGTAGCGCGCCGGACCGAGATAAACAGACCTGGAATTCAAGGAAAGAGACTCGGGTTCGAATCCCGGGCTATTTTTCTTTGTCTCCAAAAAAAATCGTCATATTATCTCGACTCCAGTCATGGGTCGTCACAATCTCATTACTAAAATATTTTCGTCGACCAGTTCACGAGAATAATAATGATGGCAAAATTCTTTTATAAAACAGTCATAATACATAAGAAAAATGACGTATTCACAATTTACAAAGCTAAATTTTAAAACAAAACAACATCGTTTTGATTTGCGTAGAACAGTAGATTATGCAGGAATGAAACCTTCTTACAGTACACAATTACAATTTACGTTTTAAAATTTTATTTTTAGAAATAAAAGTAAAAAGTTAACAAAAAATAAATAAGCTTTTAAAAAACCAAAGCTGACGAGTGCGTTCGACAATAATTGTATCGTCGGCAGATTACAACCTTAATCGACGATAAATTTCACCTAGTGTTGTTGCGCAAAGTTTATTGAATGTTCAGTGACATATTTTTTGCGATGTTTTCCAACCAAAGAATTGATGAGAATCAACAGTTACGAATGCACTTTCTAGTCTTCAATCACACTTTCGTGAGATTCAAGAACTTTAATAATATTGTGCTTTTGGCCTATGCTGCTAAGCGATTGAGTCAGCTTTAATTTTTTACATTCACCAAAAACCGCAATTAAACTTTAAAACAAGAAAAAACTATTAAATACCACATAACCGCATAATACCACATAGTCACTGAAAACTTGAGAAATTAACGAAAAGCTAAACTAATCACATCAAATTCGGTTTACAACCCCGCCATCGATATCACAGACAATATTAACACAAAGAAATCTACAAGCATTTCAGTAAATACGCGTCGGCTCGGCCCCTAAGAATATTGTGTATTAAAACTGTTACCGACCGTGACCAGTCAAAAGTATAAACTGCGTGGTGTCCGGAAAAAATACCTTCTGTAAAATATCTTCCGGAAAAAATATCTTCTTTCAGCAGTAATTTATTCAGTATTATTAAAAACTTTTAAAGGTTTTTTAAACTTTTTTTGTCGTTTTAGCTTGATTTTAAGGTTTCACTTAGGCTTAGGAAAAAAAGTTTTCTTTAGTTGAGAATTTAAAAGTCCTTGAGAAGATATTCTTTCCGAAGATATTTTGCAGAAAGTATTTTTCCGGGCGCCAACTGCGTATGTGTTGTTTGGTTCAGTGGGATTGGAGAAGTCGTTTCAGCGCGTACACAGACGCATCTACGCTTAACTGACTATGCACCGAACATTATTATATTATGAGTTAGCTATCATTATTATTATTATATCACAGTTAACTTGTGATGCTATTGCTGTCCAAATGCACTGTAATTGAAATGATAGCGAACTGTGTATACAAGCAGTAGACACTTCATTAATTCCTTTTCGTATAGCAAAAATAAATTTATTAAGGCACCGCCAATTTTCTACGGATGATCTCTTTCTGGCGGATTTCTGAACGGAATACCCAAAGCTTCAAACACGGATTCCTCTGTTGGTGTGGAAATAGGATATCCTTCGTTCAGTTTTTCTCCAGCCTAAATTTTAATTTCTTATAAAAATCACAATAGACAATTTTAGTAAAAAAATATAAAAAACAAAGGTTTTGTTATTTTTATAAAAATATTATAACTAATTAAAATTAAAATATAATGAAGTACATAATAAACCAAATAGTTCCTTTTAAAAACCACGAACACCAAAACCATCGAACATTGACCCTCTCTTTAAAATCATACATATAGTCACATAAGTTATTTTCCCTCAGAGTTCATTTACCTGACGCATGATTCCTCCGCGGAGTCCGTGCTGGTTGAGACGCATGCCCATGGACTTCGCCTTGGCGTAGATTGAGCGCGTAAAATGAGCGCTGCCCGTGAAGTAGATCAGGGCCGTCGCGTACTCTGAATAAGGCACGGAAATTATATCCAGTCTTCGGTGCTATAACAACACATATCAAAAATCGTATGTCAAAAATCCCATCATCGTGATGTTCAGAAATAATACATCAAGCTCAACTGCGTTTAAAAGTGCGGTGCGGAGTCAAACTTTTTGCCTTCAATTTTGATAATTTTTTGTAAATACCTTACCCATGCCTTCAAAAGTCAACAAAAATTTTTTCAACAAAATATCTTCAGTGGTTCAGAAGTTATGAACCCTTAAACATGGCGTTTTTCGACCATTCTGTACGTGAAAGATTGCTCAATGGGTGATTTACGTTACAAATTATGCACTAAAAGAAAGCGGCTACTTCTATTTTAATTTGATACCTTGATCATTAAGATTGGTGCAGTATTTGTCGAAATATTGCGCTTCCCGTAAAAAAAACCAGCGATTTTTTTGTTAAAAACACCAAACGAAGGCATTGATTTTGTGAAGTTTGTCCAATCTTTTTTCCCTTCACTTCGTATTTTTAGCAAAAAAATCGAGTGTTTTTTGTACGAGAAACGCAATATCTCGACAAATACCGCACCAATCTTAATGATCAAGGCATCAAATTAAAATAGAAGTAGCCGCTTTCTTTTAGTGCATAATTTGTAACTTAAATCGTTATACTTATTGGAGAAAACTTTCACGTACAGAATTGTCGAAAAACGCCATTTTTGGGGGTTCATAACTCCTGAACCACTGGAGATATTTTGTTGAAAAAATTTTTGTGGGTTATAGGGGGCAGAGGTAAGGTTTTCACGAAAAATTATCAAAATCGGAGACAAAAAGTTTGACTCCGCACCGCACCTTTAAACTAAAATTCCCCTGGCAATAGTGAACCGCAAGAAGATCCGTCAGAACTATAATAAATGATGGATTTAATTCAGGTTCTGTATTGCACAGTTTTAATAAAAAAAGCTGAAAATATCCAAATCTTTAAAAAAGCTTGCTATATTTAGTTTTCGGCCTACAAAACTATACGTATAAGCTAAAAAACTTTAAGTTATAAGAACACACAACAGCATCTGTTATGAAATAACTTCTTAGTCGAAGCCCTATCTTGAGTACTACAACTTATATAATTTCTAGTGGCTACGTTTTCCCACAAATTTCAGAGTTTTAGGTAATTTTATAAGAGGCTTTGTCGGCAAAACCTGAAATACCACTATTTTTCCGACTTATTTAACTTGACTTCTTGTCTATGGCTTAAATAATCAGCTTATAATTATTTTAGTTTATTTTAAATTTTGTTTGAAACTGCATGCAAGTCATGTATGTGCCGTTTAAACAGGTTTTCACTTGAAGAGAGCGGAACGTTTCACCTCAGAATTTTTTAAGCTTTAAAATGTCATATAGTATTCGTGATCACGTCATATATGTTTTGCTCCGTGGGATAGGTTGTCGGGGGAGCAGCGGCAAAACAGGGCTTCAAAATGAAGGTCTGAATATGTCTAAAAGAATGCCGCGCGGGCGGGTTATTAGAAAGGCGCGGCGCGTTATTAGACATAAATTTGGGGTTCCCAGTATCCAGGCCTGCACGAGGTGGGAATGCAAAGCAAAGCGAAACAACACCTATCAACGCATCGCCTTCAAATCTGGACCAAACCGAAACCAGTCAACTCTGGCACCTTTTTGCCAAGCTCCAATCCGAAACCCGCGCTCTGGCTGGAGCTTCAAATACTGCGCGCGGGGGACGTCGAAACAAACCCTGGGCCCGGGGGCAAAAAAAAACACCCCACATGAAAAATTTGCAATACAAACATTACTAACAAACAAACACTAATACAATGCAAAAACAAACAAACACCACACTGGGTTCATGCAAAATGCGGGCAAACCACACCTAAACAATACAAACAACAACCAACATGGTCTTGCCAATTACACACTTTACACCAAACAAAAAAACAAAACAAAACAACAAACAAACACCAAAACACAACAACACAACACAAATAACAACCAACAAGCACACACAACCAACACCACAACACAACAAACACATAACAACACTAACGCACAACACTCCAAATCAAAACTAAAAATACTACAAATAAACATTAACGGCATTAACACAAGCATCACAGAGCTACAAATGCTCGCCAACAAAACTCAAGCAGACATCATAACAGTACAAGAAACAAAACTCAAAGCATCGCAAACAAATACACCAAAACTACAAGACTACACCGCATGCAGACAAGACAGACAAGGCAAAACCGGGGGAGGACTACTCACATACATACACAAAGACATTGTCTTCTCCCAACTCAATTCTACTCAAACTCCACAACAAACACACAACACTGCAGAGCTACTCATAACACGCATACACAAAACACAAAAGCAACACATAGACATTGCAAACATCTTCATCCCTCCAAGGGACACTCAATCAGCAACAACAGAAAACAACCAAATAGCAGACACAACTCACATCATACACCAACTCACTCAGCAAGACAACACAATCATCACAGGCGACATAAACGCTCACCCCCCTCTACCTCTCCCCCCCAACAAAATAGAGGAGGGGAAGAAGAGGACACAACATCATAAACCCCACACACAACACACCCCACAAAAACACCACCACACCCCACACAAAAACAACAAAACCGCAACAAAAAACACACCAAAACACCACAACCACAACAAAAAACCACAACCACCCCCCACCGCAAACACCACCACCACCCCACACCTACCACCTCCCAACACTCACCACACCAAACAAGCACACACCAAAAAAACAACACACCAAAACAACAATCACAAAATACAAAAAAACAAACTGGAAAGCCTTCACCACATATATAGAAGACAACATTCAAACACTCCCACCCACCACAAACATACATCAAGCAAACAAAGCATTCACAAAACTCATTATTCAAGCAGACAAAGCATATATTCCCAAAGGTCACATTAAGCACACAAACAGGCCACTACCACAACATATTCTACAACTCACACAAAAACGCAACGCACTCAGACAAACAAACTCCAAACATCCAAACATACAACAACTAAACAAACAAATACAAAAACAAATAGCAGAACATAAAGCAAACATCTGGCAACAACACATCACAAAACACTTTACTCACAAACACAACTCATACAAACTATACAACACAATAGCACAACTCAACAACAAAAAACAACGTACAGACAAAAACAGGGCAATCACATTCAACACAAAAACAATCACTCGCCCACACAGCATAGCAAAACATTTCAACAAACAGTTTACACAATCCACAACCCACAAAACAAACAAAACATACCGCAAAATCACACGCGCAATTAAACAACTAAAATCCACACCCATCACACTAACAGTACAGCAAACAATCACAGCAATACAACACAGCAAAACAAACAATTCAGTTGGGCCTGACAACACAAACATACAACACCTTAAACATCTAGGCAACAAAGCACTACAATACATCACAAAACTCTACACCAACATCATAAACACAAACACAATACCACACAGTTGGAAACTTTCCAACTACATCCCAATCCCAAAACCAAACAAAAACATCAACAACAGCCAATCATTCAGGCCCATCTCACTCATATCCGCACTCGCAAAAACTTGCGAAAAAATCATACATCCATACATCACAAGCAACATTCCAAACATTACACACCAACACGGCTTCAAAAAACAATACTCCACTTACACAGCATTACAAACACTTTACACTCACATAGCAGCAGGTTTTAACAAACCAAAACCACCACACCGCACAGTTGTCGTAGCTCTGGACATGTCCAAAGCTTTCGACACTGTCAATCACCACACACTCATACACAAACTCGCACAAACACAAGTACCAACAACAATCACAAAATTCATAAACAACTACATCAAAGGCCGCAAAGCATACACCACATACAACAACTACAAATCAAAACAAAAACTCATCAAAACAGGAGTCCCACAAGGATCCTGTCTATCACCCACATTATTCAACATCTACACCGCAGACATACCAACACCACCACCAAACGTACACATCATAACATATGCAGACGACATCACAATATATGCATCACACCCAAACCACCACATAGCTCAACAACAAATACAACCATACCTACACGCAATACAAGCATGGACAGACAACAACCAACTAACATTAAATGCAAGCAAAACAACATCCACACTATTCACACCAGACCCTGCAGAGTACAACACACAATTATCACTACAAATAAACAACACAACACTCATTACAACCAAAAACCCAAAAATCTTGGGGCTCACATTCGACCCCAAGCTTACATTCAACACACACATCGCAAACACACACAGCAAAGCACGCAAAACACTCAAAATCATAAACGCACTCACAGCAACAACGTGGGGTAAACCAAAAGAAACACTCATACACACATACAAGGCAATCACTCGACCAATAATCGAGTATGCCAGCACAGTCTGGGGCCCCACTACATCACACACACAAATCAGCAAACTACAAACAATACAAAACACAGCTCTCAGGGTCGCAACAGGGCACACCACAGACACAAACACACACATCATACACACAGAGGCTAAAGTCCTCCCAATAGCAACACACATCCAACTCCACGCAAAACAAGCAAAATTGGCGGCCATGTACACAAACAACCCACTTAATTATTTAACACAACAACCTGCACCCAGCAGGCTCAAAAAGCAAACAATATTTCACAACAACAACTACACAACAAACATACCTACAGACATACACAACAAAACTTACAAAGCACTAAAACAACAAATCCACACAAACACAGTCACAAACCACATAAATAACACTCCAATAAACCCAATACTTCAAACAAAAGCACCAGCAATAAGCAACGAGGAAGAAAATCTTCCTCGCGGGGTCAGGAGAACCCTCGCCCAACTCAGGGCAGGGAAATCTCCTTTCCTCTACTCCTACCTACACAAAATCAATCCAACACAACACACATCACCAAACTGCCCGCTATGCAAAACACAAACACACACAACACAACACCTTTTTACATGCACACACATCAATACGACACTGGGACCAGAGGACCTTTGGGCAAACCCCGTAGCGGTTGCTGAGCTCCTCCGGGAGTGGGAAGAGGGTGTGAGCAAGGCAAGAGGCGTGCCGGACGGACCTACCCAAGGTTGATAGAAACCCTGGAAACTGGCAAACTCAACAACATAAATTTGGGTGTCCCTTTATGCGCGCGGTGTCCTTTGATGTGCAGGGGATTCCTTGAAAAAAGAAAAAGCAAGGGAGAGGTTTAAAAAAAAAAAAAGAAAAAAAAAAAATATAAACTCATCTCCTCTCTATCTTCTGGTCGTGTATGCAAACACCCATGTACTTTTTGCGCCGCCGACCGGCTCACCAGGACCGAAAACTAAATTCCTTAAAATTAAAAAAAAATAACGACAAAAAAAACCAAAGAGTAGTTTCCCCTACCCCCAATACCGGGCCCCGATTTGTAATAGAATAAGAAATTAAAAAACAAGATAATATTCTATTAATTCTCTGCGAAGAACATAATTTATTTATTAATAAAAAAAAAAAAAAAAAAAAAAAAATAAAAAAAAATAAGGTTATCACCCCCCCAAATATAACAAGGGCAGGACCACCACAGAAAAAAAAAAAAGAATCATTTTCCCTCTCAGACACGGGAAGAGGAGCAGGAAAACGACCACCCCCTCCGCAAAACAGACCCCCTCTACAAATGTCATGACAAAAGCTAGTGTTAACGTTGCCCGCCAGGCACCACGCGGAGGAACTCCGCCACTGTTTATACAGTGCCTGTCCCAAGCCAGGATGAAGGAGGAGGGTTACAGAGGAACTTGTGGCAGTTTCTCTGTAAATTTTTTTCTACGCGGGATGCCTGCAGCCAGCATTATCTTTTGATGATGTCGTCGTTAAACGGCTAGGAGAAAAGCGTGACGGAAGTCCCTGCACTACGATTGCTGACAAGTTTGTCGCAGTTGTGCCGCTCCTAATGAAGATCATGGATCAAAAGGATAATTGGAACATTTTCCTAGCAGCCAAATGAACAGCGAATAATAGACATTACGGAAGCAACATTCTCTGCCACAAGAGCAAACATAAGAAGAAAAAGGAACTCCACACCACCCGGCAATAGATGAGATTACCTTTTAATAATTTATGAAAATAGTACAAAAATTTGATTTAATGCAAAATTTTGGTAAAAATTGTCTAAACACGAACAAACAATATCACAAAATACGTTATTTTTAATAATCGTGTTTTTGTTATGTTTCAGATGTTTTTGTAAAAACATTTCTGAGCACATTTTTACAAAATAAAAAAGGGATTTTTTGAAAATACAGAAAAATTATAGTTATTTATTATTAAAATTATATTTATTAGTGCGTATATTTGACAAACAAAAATAGGTCAATTTTGTACGAAATTCATTATGGGAGCATAGCAACTGGCTACCACATTCATTTAAACACGTTAAATCTACCGTTCGGCTGGCGCCATAATATCTTTATCTGAATTTTTTTTCATTTTTCATACACCATGTATCAAACAAAAACTATTTTTGTAAGAACAGACTATCTATCATAGCCAGCACAAAAATTAGTAAAAAACTGAAGCCATGGGTTGGCTAACGCTGCGCTGGTTACCTGAATCGGTAAGTTTTGTAACAAGAATAGATAGAACTCTTTCGTGAGATTTCCCGTCCGGGTGCGTAAGAAGAATATCAACGTCTCCGCAATCCTGTTTACCGCGCCGATAGCTGCCGCATGCCTGGGATATCAGGCCCTTTTGAATTGTTTCCGCAGCATCCACGACCTACAATAATTAGTGTTATTGGGATAAAGTGCAAGAAGACATAAATTAAACACACTAATAAATGCGTTCTTTTTAAGTAAAATTTATTGACCCATAAAAAAATTACCCTTCCTAAACCAATAAGGTTGGGATTAACATCCCAAATTTTTCAACATTAGGCGGCTCCTGCCCATTTAATCTTGAAATTGACTACTACAGTTTGTTTTTAATTGGTCATGAAAACTAATTTAAAAAAATTCCTACGAAAATTTTAAATTTTTAAAATGAGCCTACCGTTGTAACTATTTCAGTCGCTTCCGTGCGCGGCATTCTTTCGAGTAGTTCATCGTACAATTTAAGTCCTATTTGCTGTTGTTTTGTGAGTTTCGCACCGTTTTTGATATCATCCAGTGTTCTAAATCCCTAAATACAACGAGAGTAACATTACTTGGGTTTTACCATTTCTGCAGCACTACAATTAGAGAAAATTTATGACTGATTTATAGTCAGAAAGTACTTACAAAAACATGCCATAAAATAAGTTGTCATTTTTTAGTAAACATTATTCAGGACTGATTCATATTTAAGCGCATCTCCAAACAACGAAAACTTAACAGATCACTTTTGAGGGATTTTCTGCAGCTGATTACGCCAAAAAATATTACTGGAGCCAATAATATTTGAATAATCAATAATAATATAATGACAAATTTTTTTATTCTTCTTATTTAGTGGTAAATTACAAAAAAAAGACCTGTTTTCAAAAATTTACCGTTTTGGTGTTCTAATTTTAAAAACAGAATATTTTAGTCCTAAAATTTGGATGTAACAAATAATAGTTTTTTCTATGCTTTAATGACGTAATTAACCGCCATGTTAACACGTATCTAATTATGTCAGAACAAAACGAGTAACAAAAATTGAGCTGATTAAACAGAATCAATACTACGTAATAAATCGTATTAAATTAATCATTTTAATGAATACCTGAGTGTACCACTGTTCGGCTATGACCGGCCCCACGCCCCAGATGTCCGTAAAAAGTTTCATGGCTTTCACGCGATCGTTCCGAGAAAAAGCATCCGCCTTTTCCAACTCCCCACTTTGCAAAATTTCCCAGATTTTGTCCGCAAGTCTATTCCCGATCCCTTTCAACTCTTTCACTTCCTCGCGCGTTTCGATCGCCTATTCGTATAATAACAAGGTTAACTATTATAATATTATTATGATATAATTAGTATAATAATATAAATGAATCATTGTTTGCGATCTAAGCAAAAACTAAAGCTATTTGGTAACTTAAACTAGTAAATTCAAATAAACAAGATTTCAAGTTGATAAATTTCAGAAATATCAAACACAATAAAACATAAAGAGTAAAATTTAGGTTATGGTTTCCGCTAGTTTAATGAAAGCAAAAAACAGAAATTGTAAAGGCATAGTTTTAAGATTTATTTATACACGCAGTAAAGTTTGGCCGATGTAGGTAGTAGATAATGTATGTAATTTTTAGAAGTATAAATTTTTTCTTACACCTCTGCCTATCACCTAGAAGTGATTACTTCATATCTGTGCATGTACAGGGATTCAGCCTCACCGTTAAATTTTTAAACTCACATGAAAAAATTCTGGGAACACCTTTCTCAATTTTTATTACCCTGACCCCTAACCCGTGGAGAATTTAAAATGAACCCTATTAGCTTTTTTAGCCAATTTTTGCATATATTTTAAGTTTATATTTATTTTAAAAAACGCGATTTTGTTTTTGTAAAAAACAATTTTTAGTACAATTTTTATACCTAGTTCACATTTTAGTCTATAAAATTCAATTTTAATTAAATCTTTGGTTTTAAACTGGTTTGCTTGGAAACTGGACCCTTTGCTCCCCTCTCTAGAAGTTAAACTGATTGGGGTCAAACGAACGAAACGACTCCTTCTAAAACCCAGATGGAATTCAAAGTTCCCCTTAGTATTCAAAATGTCATTTAGTCGGGGTTGGCGCCTTTTGCCTTCTAGTGACCTCTGCTATATTTACCTTCAGCTTACTTTGTGATAGTGTTTCAGTTGCTGAATTGCCTTTTCGTAAGACAGGGTCCTCCAACGATCGTTCGTGCTCTTGTAACCTGCCGCCAGGATTTCCAACTTCCCGGTTATATGTTCGTTGTGATTGGCTGGCATAGGTGAGAAAGGGGGGGGGCAGGGTGGGGTCCACCCCCCCTAGCCTCGAAATTTTGCCCCCCCCTAGACAAAAATCTAGGGGGCCCCCCCTCCCCCCAAATTTCCGAATTTTTTACCCCTGACCCCCCTCTAGATTTTGAAATCTGACCCCCCCTCCCCTCTTGGGAAAATTTCAGGTACCTTTTTTATACTAAATTTTCTTCCAAAAACGTGAATTTTCATCACATATTCATGCTTTTACACTCTTGTTATACATGAATATGGCTTTTTATTCAATAAAATGTAGTATTATCCTATAAAAAGAACAATTATTAAAGTTATTATGGTTTAAAACTGTTTTGCTTTGGACACCGGACCCCACCTGACCCCCCTCTAGATTTCAAAATTACGCACCCCGGGTCGACCCCCCCTAAAAAGCTAGGGGGGGGGTCCGGACCCCCCTGGGACCCCCCTCCTAGAATTCATAATTCGATTTACCCCGGGTAACCACCCCCCCCCCCTAGCTTCCCCGACCGTGCTCACCTATGTTGGCTGGTCGGGCGGTCTGGTCGGCGCTCGAAGTTTCGCACACGTATTTCCCCTTTTTCCAACCTGAGTTTCCTGAACCAATTGCGTTTTTACCACTGGAGGAGGAATTAGACGCTGATTGTTCTTCCTTCTGACTATGGCAGAATGAGTCGCAACCCGTTTGAAACTAAATTGAATGTGACATGCACATTGAATTTCCTTTTTTCACACTGGTTAACTTTCCACGTAGGACTAATGAATAACCAGTGTTCGCCTTACCCATTTTGCGAACGCAATAAATCAAGGCTTTTATTTTTCGCAACCACTCCGGAGTAGAGGGATTAAAGAGGTAACCCCAATTTCGGCAAATTGACGAGAAAATGTCTTCAAAATGACTTCTATCCAAGTATCTACAAACTTAAATTTTGACGTCAAAAGCCGAGAATGGGTTTTTAAGATTTAATAACAACAAACGAGTTACTAAAAAATTATTAAGGAACCCAAACTAAAAACCCCAAAAAATTATTTCTGGTTAAACTCGCTCCCCCTAAGTCAGGATTTCTTCAATCCAACTTACCGATGTATAAACCATACATGGGCAAGTTGGTCCGGAGTGGAGGTGGGGTATTAAACGCCAAATTCGGAGGGGGGTTAAAATTCGAGAAACGCAAAATACCCATATCGGTTTTTTTCTGGAGTGCATTTTACCCATATCCTTTTTCGATTTTGAAGGGAAAATAGGTAAAAACGCTAGTTTTAGGCCAAAAAGCCCTTTTTATTGCATTTTGAGCTTTTTATTGCTTAAAACATTCATTTTGACCTCAAAACTTAAGTTTGGAGGCAGTTAGAAGTCATTTTAAAGACTTTTTTTTCATTTTTCCAAAATTGGGGAGGGGTTGTTAACCTTTTCTCTCCACCCCCCCACTTCTGAGTGGGGGGGGTTAAACCCCCTTTCTCAGAATTTGGGGGGGAGTGTTAACCACCCCAACCCCCCCGTGCCCATGTATGGTATGAACCACCCGTAGTCAGTCGCCCTACTCATTGTGCGAACGCATTTATCTCACCTCTCGTAATAAAACCTTGTTAAACACTGACACCGAACTCTCTGTTTCGACTCATTCTACCAAGAAAACTTCTGGAGTTCTTCTGAATCTTCCGAGTCTTTTTTCGCTCGTTTAGATACCTTTTTCATTTGTGAATCGTCAGATACACGCGTCGCCGCTTTATCAATTAGGGCGATCCGAAAGCCTTCCATCGGCTGCAGTTTTTTCGCTTTTAAGCAGGCACTTAGCCACCGGGTGGAAACGATTGTGAGCGAACTAACAGCCATAGGTGGGCGACAGGTATATATAGGTTGTTGTTGTTTACCTGCATTACCTGGAACTTATCTTCTATATGCAGATTATGCAAAGGGCAGGTGCTAAGACAAGCCAGGAGGGGCAAAAAAATTTCACCCATATGATTGAGACTTTTCTTCCAACAGGTATAGGTAATATTATTGAAGTCCATCATAACTCGAGCCGGAATGGGAAAAGAGAGACAGAGAGGGGGCAGTAGAGATTTATACTAACCACATATAAACCAAAAGCGTGTTCCCCCTACTGTCTCTCTTTTCCCATTCCGGCTCGAGTTATGATGGACTTCAATAATATTACCTATACCTGTTGGAAGAAAAGTCTCAATACCGTATGGGTGAAATTTTTTTGCCCCTATGGCTTGTTGTTAGCATGCCTTTTGCATAATCTGCATATAGAAGATAAGTTCCAGGTAATGCGGCGAACAACAACAACTACTGTACCTCTCGCCCCGGCCTATGGCTGTTAGTTCGCTCACAACCGTTTCCACCCATATAATGCCTGCTTTAAAAGCAAAAAAACTGCAGCCGATGGAAACTTCGGATCGGCCTAATTGAGAAGGGCAAAGCCAAGCGATTCACAAATGAAAAAGGCTATAAACGAGCGAAAAAAGACTGGCGGAAGATTCAGAAGAAGCTCCAGAAGTTTTCTTGGTAGAATGAAGTCGAGCAGACTTTGGTGTCAGTGTTTAACAAGGTTTTATTACGAGAGGTGAGATAAATGCGTTCGAACAATGAGTCAGGGCGAAGTGACTACGGGTGGTCCATGACCATACATGGGCACGGGGGGGTTCGGGTGGCAACACTCCCCCCAAAATTCTGAGAAGGGGGTTTACCCCCCCCCCACTCAGAAGTGGGGGGGTGGAGAGAAAGGCCAACAACCCCTCCCTAATTTTGGAAAATGAAAAAAAAGTCTTTAAAATGACTTCTAACTGCCTCCAAACTTAAGTTTTGAGGTCAAAATGAATGTTTTAAGCAATAAAAAGCTCAAAATGCAATAAAAAGGGCTTTTTGGCCTAAAACTAGCGTTTTTACCTATTTTCCCTTCAAAATCGAAAAAGGATATGGGTAAAATGCACTCCAGAAAAAAACCGATATGGGTATTTTGCGTTTCTCGAATTTTAACCCCCCTCCGAATTTGGCGTTTAATACCCCCCACCTCCACTCACCAAGTTGCCCAGTGTATGGTTTATACATCGGTAAGTTGGATTGAAGAAATCCTGACGTAGGGGGAGCGAGTTTAACCAGAAATAATGTTTTGGGGTTTTTAGTTTGGGTTCCTTAATAATTTTTTAGTAACTCGTTTGTTGTTATTAAATCTTAAAAACCCATTCTCGGCTTTTGACGTCAAAATTTAAGTTTGTAGATACTTGGATAGAAGTCATTTTGAAGCAATATTTCCCCGTCAATTTGCCGAAATTGGGGTTACCTCTTTAATCCCTCACTCCGGAGCGCTGCGAAATAAAAGCCTTGATTTATTGCGTTCGCAAAAATGGGTAAGGCGAGCACTGGTTATTTATTAAGCTTGCACGCTAAAGCCTAACTCAGTGAAAAGGGAAATTCAATGGCATGTCACATTCAATTTAGTTTCAAACGGGTTGCGACTCATTCTGCCATAGTCAGAAGGAAGAACAATCAGCGTCTAATTCCTCCTCCAGTGGTAAAAACGCAATTGGTTCAGGAAACTCAGGTTGGAAAAAGGGGAAATACGTGTGCGAAACTTCGAGCGCCGACCAGACCGCCCGACCAGCCAACATAGGTGAGCACGGTCGGGGAAGCTAGGTGGTCACCCGGGGTAAATCGAATTATGAATTCTAGGAGGGGTGTCCAGGGGGGTCCGTAAATCTCCCCCGAGTTTTTAGGGACCACCCGGGGTGCGTAATTTTGAAATCTCGAGGGGGGTCAGGTGGGGTCCGGTGTCCAAAGCAAAACAGTTTTAAACCATAATAACTTTAAAAAACGCGATTTTGTTTTTGAGCAATACGTAACTGAACGAAGAACAAAATACGTATTGCTGGTTATTCCAAGAATACAAATTTGAGCAT